>JAVHYY010000864.1:47500-87500 GCA_035221665.1 Okamejei kenojei | reverse complement strand
GGGAGCTTTGACACGGAGAGCGGGCGGGCAGAAGATGCCGCATAAATAAATACATGTCCTCTCCCTCCGGGGCCTGGGAGCGGGGAAGATGCTGCTGCTCATTTAATCTCACACCATCACAGCCCCAGAGATTGGCGTCAGTGAGGAGTGGATGAGTTCCCTGGGCTCTGGAGTGGATCACTGACATTAATATTGATCTGGGAACTGAGGCCATTCAGACCATCTCCCTCATCCTTCTAGTTTGTCTCCATCTGACAACTTTCCCCAGCTGCGAGGAAAGAATATTAACCTGAAACATTCACTCAGCTTCTACCTCCACAGATGCTGCCTGGCCTTCTAAATATCTCTGACAATTTATTCATTTTTTAGCAATGTTACAAAATTTTGAGATTTTTAAAATCAAGTCTGCAATTTATCCCATCAGATAAAGCATAAAAAGAAACGTAATTGGACACCTAATTCACTTTCATATCTTCAGTATTAAAAAAGTTGTGGCCATTTTCATACTCAGAAATTAGCATCTTGTTCCCCATTGACTTTCCATTGACTTAACTCAAAAGCTGTGATCGAGGACAGTCAAAATCCCATAACTTTCTTAAAAATTAAGAGAACTCAATGAAATTTTCAGTTATTATAGATTGAAGCATTCTGAAACAAATATGAAACAATCTTACTTGGATGACCTGAAATTAAAGCATATAATTAGTTAGTTACCTAATTGTAGCTAATTACAAAATTCAATTACTAGATCTAAACATCTATCCATTTCTTAAGAAATGATAAACATTTTTAAATTGCCTGTGTCCAAATAACATTCACACAATAATCCACAATATAACATGATTTTTAAATCTAATTTTCATGAATTTATAGGCCAAATGGAAGGAATTTAGTGTTTAATTCCTGTAAATTAATGGCCACTTAAATCAACTTGCGAGTGGGTTTTAGTGGAACGCGGTGGATTGGAACGTTGCGGTTTGCGGTGAATTTAAACCCCAGTCGGCAGGAAAAATACAGCCGGTTCGTATATTTTTTTTGTCCCCTTTTCGCATGATGAAAATTTGATTAAATGCTTCCTAAGAAGCAGGTTTTTATGTAAAATTAAACTGTACCTTCTTTTATCGCCTACGTTAGGTCCGTTCTGCAGTCAGCGTTCAGGGCTTTAGCAGGATGATTTTTAAACTACTCTAGTTAATAAATGATCAAGCGTAGTTTAAAAATAGCTTCATATAACAAATGTCGGAGCGATTTCTCTTTTGCGACGCAATTGCCTGACATGGATCGATTTGGACTGTCTAGGGAAAAACGGACATTTTAAACCCGACCCCCTCTGAAAGGCGCCAAAGTCACGCACACGGGGAGCGGCAGAACTGCAGCGCCGCTGAAGGTAGGTATTGTAACATACCTACATTTTTACATTGGTTTTGCAGCAGTTTACTTCTTGGAATCAACCATTTTTTTTATCTTGCTGGAATGCTATTAAAAGCTGATTTATTTCAATCTAGAAAAAAACTCACTATATTTTGAGGGAAGAAATATCTAATTTCTATCCTGAAGAAGTTACACTTAAATTTTTAGTTGTGATTTTTTTAAATCCTGGAATTGTCCTGTCTTGAATAAAAAATGATGTTTTTAAATCTGTTTTTAAATGTCTGATGATTACAGATTACGAAATGCTGACCATTTCAATGTCATTGCTGGCTATTTTCCCAATTAAGAGTTTGAAGAAATAATTGACTGGGAGAAGTGCCGTTATAAGAACGTGGAGTGGAATTATGAAGCCATGCTTGCCATTGGTTTGTACAACATATTATATACCTTTTTTTACCCTTTTCTCATCATGTATGTTTTTTTCCACAGGAAAACTAAACTTTCTGAGACCAGGTCCTTGATGTATGCTCTCTGAGACCAGGTCCTTGGTTAGATCCTACCATTTCAAGTTCAAGTTACATTATTGTCACATACACCAATTGGTGCAGTGAAATTTGAGTTACCTTACAGCCACACAAAAAAAATAAAATGTACAGAACACTATACAATTTAACATGAACAACCCCCTCAGCGGAATCAATGTTTTCTACTGTGAGTATAGGCAATAAATTTCAGTCATCTTCCTCTTGTTCACCCGTGGTTGGGGCCTTTGAGCCCTCTGCAGTTGCCGCTACGGCGGCCCGGTGTTCAGGCCCTCTCTGCAGGATGATCGGAGCACCGGTGTCAGAACGGAAGAACACTCTCAGTGGCTTGGAGTTCCGAATCAGCCACTTCTGAAATTACAGGCTGAGCTGGGCAGAGCTCCAACACTGGCAAAGTATCCCAAGAATCTGCGATGTTAAAGTCAGCGCCGCCCACGGCTGGAAGCTCCACAGACCTCAGCCCCATGGTTTTAAATTCGGCAGGCCCAACATTCCTGAGCTCCAATACGGGGATCCCCGGTAAGGCATCGGCCGCTCCACAAAGGTAATTCAGTGTTGCACCACTGCTGAAGCTCTGGCTGGTCTCCAGCAGGAAAGGCCGCACCAATCCAGATGGTAGGCCGCGGGGGGGGGGGGGGGGGGGGGGGAAGATGCTGCTTGGAATCAATAATGTTTTGATTTTTGCTGGAATGGAATTAAAAGCTGATTTATTTCAACCCTAGAAAAAAAATCTCACTATATTCTGAATGGAGAAATATCTCATTTCTATCATGAAGAAGTTACCCTTTCATTTTAAGTTGTGATTTTTTAATCCTGGAATTGTCCTGTATTAAATAAAAAAATGATATTTAAAAATCTGTTTTTGAATTAATTTCTGATGATTGCAGATTATGCGCCAAAGTGTATCAGGTACAATGTTTGTTTTCTCCAGGATGCTGACCATTTCGATGACATTGCTGCCTATTTTCCCCAATGAAGAGTTTGAAGTAATAATTGGCTGGGAGAAGCGCCGTTATAAGAACATGAAGTGGAATTATGAAGCCAGACTAGCCATTGGTTTGTACAACATATTATATACCTTTTTTGCCCTTTTCTCATGATGCATGCTGACACGAGTTGTTTTTCCTCACATGAAAACTAAAGTGATATGTGCTTTCTGAGACGTGGTCCTTGGTTAGATCCTTCCACTTCAAGTTCAAGTTCCATTTATTGTCACATACACCAATTGGTGCAGTGAAATTTGAGTTACCATAAAGCCACACAAATAAAATAAAATGAACACAATGTAGAGGCAAAAATGTCGTGAATAAATGGATTCTTTATTCAGGCATTGTAGGTTAGACATACGTGCATGTTTAGCACTCTAACCTAATAGTCGTTGTTGTTGCTGAGAGGCTGTTGCCTCGTGGGCTCGGTTGACCTCCTGCTGAGGTGGCAGGACACACTCATGAAGTCAGAGGAAGAGAGGGAAGGTCAGTTCTTCTATACTAGGGCACACCTCTATAACACGTGACTCATTCCCGTGACTGCCGAGGATTCGCATAGGAAGAGTGGCCTAACCACTAGGTGCCGCTACAGGGTCCCGCCCATTACCGGAGGCAGGCTGTGAGGGCAGACGTCGAAAAGTGGTGCGGAAGCAAGATCGAAGGCGGCTCTTGCTGTGGGGTCGGTGGGTCAAGACGGAGGGGCCCGCGGGCGCAGTCGACGCTCCGGCTGTGGGCAATCCCGAGGGGTGCCAGAAGACCAACGCAAAACAGCAGGACAGACGAGGGCTAAACCAGTCATGCCAACCAACAGGGGATCTGCAATATTAAGCTAAGGCATTACAGTAAAATGGAAAAAAAAACTACAGTGAACAAACTGCAAATACACATAAAGTCCAAATTGGCCGAATGCCGAAGGTTCTGTGGTTCGAATCAAGCAGGGTAGGGAACGAAACCAAAGTCCAGTGTGCAATGAGAAGCTGTGCTTGTCACCGAGGCTGTTGTACTACCAATCGACCAGGGGAGCGCGCTGTAGACGTCAGTCAGGCTGCATAAATGCCAATTGACCAGAGGTGGCGCTGCTGACGGCGGTTGGGCTGCAGAGTCACCACTGGACCAGAGGTGGCGCTGTTGTTGGCGGTCAACAGGTCGTGCGTTGCTTCAGGCCGGCCACGGCAGCCATTTTTGTAGTCAATGTGGAGAAGGACATCTTCGGTAAGCCGCCCCAGGTAGCCCCACTCTATCGGGTGTCTAGCCCTTGGTAGGCCCGCTCTAACGGTAGGCACGTCGGTGAGGATGTATTTGGGCAGCCGCCCCAGGTAGGCCCACTCTATCGGGTGTCTAGCCCTTGGTAGGCCCGCTCTAACTGTAGGCACACCGGTGAGGATGTATTCGGGCAGCCGCCCCAGGTAGGCCTGCCCTATCAGGAGTCTAGGCCTTGGTAGGCCCGCTCTATCGGTAGGTACGTCGGTGAGGATGTATTCGGGCAGCCGCCCCAGGTAGGCCTGCCCTATCAGGAGTCTAGGCCTTGGTAGGCCCGCTCTATCGGTAGGCGCACCGGCTAGGAAGCAATGGCAGGCGCAGCCTCTCAGCTCCAGCACGCAGCAGCTCGTGGGGAAGCAATGGCAGCCGCGGCCTCTCAGCCTCTGTTGGCAGCTCCGGGCAGGTCCTGCAGGAGGGAAAGTGAGGGCCGAGGCTGCTGCGCCGCTGGCTGCTGCGGTGGGCCTGGGACGCGGCGGGCGGCCCTGGCTGCCTGCAATCAGCTAGACCGGGCATAGGCGGGAATCAAGTGGCCCGGCCGCGGCAGCAGGGCCCAATACAGCGCCCGGTTGCAGCGCAGAGTTGATGGCTGCATACGTAGCGTTAATTACCATAGAGCTGGGCTGGGCTGGGCTGGGCTGGGCTGTCGGCTGCAGACATCAGGTCACCACCAATTTGAAATCCAAAAATATCCGTTTAGGAACCAATGTAGAGGCACAAATGGATTCTTTATTCAGGCATTGTAGGTTAGATATACATGCAAGTTTAGCACTGTAACATAATAGTCGTTGTTGCTGAGAGGCTGTTGCCTCGTGGGCTCAGTTGATCTCCTCCTGATGTGGCAGGACACACTCATGAAATCAGCGGAAGCAAATGAGGATGAGAGAGGGAAGGTCAGTTCCTATGTACAAGGGCACACCCCTATAACACGTGACTCATTCCCATGACTACCGAGGATTCGCATAGCAAGAGTGGCCTAACCACTAGGTGCCGCTACAACAACACTATAGAATTTAACATGAACATTCCCCATAGCGTTTCCCATTGTGAGGGTAGGCAACAAAGTTTAGTCATCTTCCTCTTGTTCACCCGTGGTCGGGGTTCTTAAGCCCTCCACTGCTACGGCGGCCCAATGTTCCGGCTCTCTCGCCGGGATGGTCGGAGCACCGGTGTCGGAACAGAAGAACACTCAGCGGCTTGGAGTTCCGAATCGGCCACTTCTTACTGGGGACCACAGCTTCCGAAGTCCACAGGCCGAGCTGGGCAGAGCTCCAACACTGGCAAAGGATGCCAGGACTCCACAATGTTAAAGTCAGCGCTGCCCGCGGCTGTACGCTCCGAAGACCACAGCTCCACGGTGTCCAGTCGGCAGGCCCAACATTCTGGAGCTCCAACATGGAAATCCCTGGGAAGGCATCGGCCGCTCCACAAAGGTAAATCAATGCTGCGCCGCTGCTGAAGCTCCGGCAGGAAAGGCCGCGCCAATGCAGGTGGTAGGCCGCGAGAGGGGGCGAAGATGCGGCTCGGAGAAAAGACGCATTCTCCACCAGGAAGTGAATGGGAAACGGTTTCCCCTCTCAAACCCCCCCCCCCCCCCCCACATATAAAAGGACGAAAGAACCTCCAAAAAAGAGATGTTTTGACAGATTGAAAATAAGCAAAAAGTGAAAGAACGGATTGCTGCTGGCGAGGCTGCCACACTCAATGGCTCCATCACTCGGTCACTCCACGGGTGTTCTTTGACAATATATGAGGATATTAAACATTCCTGTTCTTTGATAACATCATTCTATTGGCTTCTTCTTGAACACTCGCAGCCATGAATCCCTGGTGATCTCGGTCTCTGAAATCAATGCACTAGAAACTAGAAAATAGGTGCAGGAGGAGGCCATTCGGCCCTTCGAGCCAGCAACGGCATTGATTGTGATCATGGCTGATCGTCCCCAATCAATAACCCGTGCCTGCCTTCTCCCCTTATCCCTTGATTCCACAAGCCCCTAGAGCTCTATCTAACTCTCTCTTAAATCCATCCAGAGACTTGGCCCCCACTGCCCTCTGTGGTAGGGAATTACACAAATTCACAACTCTCTGGGTGGAAAAAAATTTTCTCACTTCAATCTTAAATGGCTTCCCTTTTATTTTAAGACTGTGGCCCCTGGTTCTGGACTCGCCCAACATTGGGAACATTTTTCCTGCTTGTCCAGTCCTTTTATCATTTTATATGTTGCTATATGATCCCCCTCATCCTTCTAAACTCCAGTGAATACAAGCCTAGTCTTTTTAATCTTTCCTCATATGACAGTCCCGCCATCCCAGGGATCAATCTCGTGAACCTATGCTGCACTGCCTCAATCACAAGGATGTCCTTCCTCAAATTAGGAGACCAAAACTGTACACAATACTCCAGATGTGGTCTCACCAGAGCCCTATACAACTGCAGAAGAACCTCTTTACTCCTGTACTGAAATCCTCTTGTTATGAAGGCCAACATTCCATTAGCTGTCTTCACTGCCTGCTGTACCTGCACGCCAACTTTCAGTGACTGGTGTACAAGGACACCCAGGTCTCGCTGTACCTACCCCTTACCTAACCTAACCTAGCCCCATTGAGATAATAATCTGCCCCCTTGTTTTTGCCGCCAAAGTGGATAACCTCACATTTATCTATATTCGTAAGATTAAATGAGAACTTACCAGTTTGAAGTTTGATCATTATTTTATGAGGAGTTACGATGAGGGATTACGTGAAGAAGGGCGTCCCCATGCATGCGCGTCAATCTTCAAAGCAGCGATGTGAAATCACAGAAAAATAGTTGTTGAACTAAAATAGTAAGATTAGAGTTGACTAGAACTTACAGAAAGATTGTTATGTTACGAGGGTAGGGAGCAGAGGGCACGTTATCCCTTATCATAACTCCTCATAAAATAATGATCAAACTTCAAACTGGTAAGTTCTCATTTAAGCTTACTATTTTATTTTGGAGTCACATGAGTGACTAAGTGAATATTTTGAAGCTCTGTGATGTCATTCCGTGGAAAACGAGTTCACACAAGCACGACTGCATCAGTTGACCATAGATAAGGGAAACATTCATAATGCAAACATACATGACATAGATTTAAAAGCATGCTGATGCTGATAAATGAACAAACAATAACAGTAACCCCACTCACCCAAGCGGAACTATAAAATTGAATCTAAATAGAGTTGGCAAATACCCCTGGTCTGGCAATGGGTTAAAATAAAATGTTGGATACCTCGTTCATTAGACCATCCTGCAGTTGACAGGATGTGGTCCAGAGGACCGCACATCACCCTTGCTGCTGGTGTTGTAGCAGCCCTGGTGGAGTGAGATTAGAAATCAGTATCTACTCCTGTATAAGCCAAAACCTCACATAACCACCTGGAGATGGTCTGACTAGTATCAGAGCCTCTAAGGTTCGAGATGACCTTGACGTAATAATGTAAATGTGTGACCACATGTAACCGAAGGTGCATTGGGTATGTAAACATGAATTATGATATTGCAGGCGTAACGATCCTGTCTATTCGCAATTTATGTAATGACTGGACCTGTGCGTTGAGGGCAGCGCCAGGCAATAACCTACCTATGAGAGCCGAACCAAAGATAGAGATATAGCTGGAGCCCCATGGTGAATAAATGTTAACACAATGTCAATATCCCATACTTCCGTGTACTTGGGTCTGGAAGAACGTGTGTTAATGATATCCTAAATACTGGACACCAGAGGGTGAAACCCGAGAGAGAGGGTCCCACTTGCTGCAGCAACTATGATGAGAAGCACGTTGGGTACAGTTAATGGGAATATAACTTAATTTATTGTCAAAGACCCATAGAAAATGAACTCTAAGACATCAGTGTCCGTGCCGTATTATATGTAACATAACATTTAACAGAAAATGCTTCCCATCTCCTGAAGAGGCAAAGTACTGCTTTCTTGGTGCTATCCCTGCACTCTGCAGTGAGACACACATGGATCAGTCTGACAGCCCAAGCCGCAGGAGCGGTCTTCTCAGATTCTGTAAAGCAATGAATTGATTAATCATGTAGAGGCTGGTTTCCCGAATCCCAGGCTGAACCAGCAAAGTTTTATGTTTAGTACCCCATATAAGATTCCATATCATTCCCAACATTTGCGGAAACCATGGCTGCGTAGGCCAGTCAGACAGTACGAGAACCCTGAATGCGGGATCTTGCTGAATTATTGCAAGCCCCGACTGATGAGGCAAAATGGAGAAACCACATAAAAGAACATTCCTCCCCCGTGTAGCGAGAATGAGCCTGCATGCAAACTCGTCGATATTGGGTGCCATCGAGCCATAGATCCTAAAATGCTTTGTCATCCAACATCCATACAGTGTTGTCACTGATTTTGCACGATGATACACCAGCGCCAAAAAGGTTGGGTACATTATGACAGGATACTTTGACTTTATTACATCCATGTGACTAACATATGGCACCAGCAGAGTGTATCAACTTGGACTGAGCATGCAGGTTTTGCATATTCGCACAATAACCCTTTAACCCACAGTATGCACCTAGTGTCTATAGGTAGTTGATACCAATAACAGAAGAAATGGTGATTCATGCAAATCCCTTCCGCCTTCGTTACTAGAGATGGCATTCATGATTTTCCATCTTTGAGCTCTAGAATCCGTAAGTAATAAAACTGAAGATTATGTGACCAAAACTACTGGAGCAATGCTGAATATAGTTTGACCACTATTGTGACTTTGGTAGCTTCAGCTGATAATAGCATAGGTCTGTTAACAATGACCTATATGGCACTAGAGAGGTTACTACCTGCACGTTGAAAGTTCTAATAATGCAATGCTAAAGCCAATTACACTTGATAAATAGAAGGCTGCTTGATAACAAGGTTGTTACAGGATTCAATTGATTCCAATCTGTTGCCCCAGGGCGGAATCACAGGTAATTAATAGTTAAAGGTAAATCCGATAAACAATAACTTCCAGTTGGTATCAACTTAAATTTGACTGGATGGCTGAAAACAGTTGATTTAAGCAAAACACAGAGTAGGAAATATCCTCCAGATCAATTTCAAATGTCCCCTGTGAATGGGACCTAAATAGTATGCATCTTTGAGATCGATGCATGCCATAAAGATCCTAAGGAAACTAGTAGTTAGACAGTAGAGAAATTCCATAAACTGAAAAGCTATGTTGCACATGGGACTAAATGAAATATGAACCGACATCCTCCATCTTTCACAAGGAACAGGCCATGCCTGCCGTAATTCCGTGCCTGCCTTGAATGCAACTCTGGCCATACTACTGGCCTGCCTTAAAACTGCTCCGGCCATAATTCTGAGCCTGCTTTGAAAGACAACTCTGGCCATATTACCGAGCTTGTTGTGGAAGGCAATACTGCCCGTAATCCTGAACCTGCTCGAAAGACAACTCTGGCCCCAATTCCAAGCCATGCTTGGTACACCTTGTATACTGTGTAGAATCATAGAATCATAGAAAATAGGTGCAGGAGCAGGCCATTTGGCCCTTCGAGCCTGCACCGCCATTCAATATGATCACGGCTGATCATCCAACTCAGTATCCTGTACCTGCCTTCTCTCCATACCCCCTGATCCCTTTAGCCACAAGGGCCACATCTAACTCCCTCTTAAATATAGCCAATGAACTGGCCTCAACTACCTTCTGTGGCAGAGAATTCCAGAGACTCACCACTGTGTGAAAAATGATCTTCTTATCTCGGTCCTAAAAGACTTCCCCCTTATCCTTAAACTGTGGCCCCAATATCGGAAACAATCTTCCTGCATCTAGCCTGTCCAACCCCTTTAGAATTTTGTAAGTCTCCATAAGATCCCCCCTCAATCTCCTAAATTCCAGCGAGTACAAGCTGTCCAGTCTTTCTTCATATGGAAGTCCTGCCATCCCAGGAATCAGTCTGGTGAACCTTCTCTGTACTCCCTCTATGGCAAGATGTCTTTCCTCAGATTAGGAGACCAAAACTGTACACAATACTCCAGGTGTGGCCTCACCAAGACCCTGTACAACTGCAGTAGAACCTCCCTGCTCTTGTACTCAAATCCTTTTGCTATGAATGCCAACATACCATTCGCTTTCTTCACAGCCTGCTGCACCTGCATGCCAACTTTCAATTACTGGTGTACCATGACACCCAGGTCTCGTTGCATCTCCCCTTTTCCTAATCGGCCACCGTTCAAATAATAGTCTACCCTCCTGTTTTTGCCGCCAAAGTGGATAACCTCACATTTATCCACATTATACTGCATCTGCCATGCATTTGCCCACTCACCCAGTCTATCCAAGTCATCCTGCAGCCTCCTAGCATCCTCCTCACAGCTATCACTGCCCCCCCAGCTTCGTGTCCTCCGCAAACTTGGAGATGTTGCATTCAATTCCCTCACCCAGATCATTAATATACATGGTAGATAGCTGGGGTCCCAGCACTGAGCCTTGCGGTACCCCACTACTCACTGCCTGCGATTCTGAAAAGGACCCGTTTACTCCTACTCTTTGCTTCCTGTCTGCCAGCCAGTTCTCTATCCACATCAACACTGAACCCCCAATACCGTGTGCTTTAAGTTTGAATGCTAATCTCTTATGTGGGACCTTGTCGAAAGCCTTCTGAAAGTCCAGATATAACACATCCACAGGTTCTCCCTTATCCACTCTACTAGTTACATCCTCGAAAAACTTTATAAGATTCGTCAGACATGATTTACCTTTCATAAATCCATGCTGACTTTGTCCAATGATTTTTTAAAGAAGGAACTGCAGATGCTGGAGAATCGAGGGTACACAAAAAGCTGGAGAAACTCAGCGGGTGCAGCAGCATCTAAGGAGCGAAGGAGATAGGCGACGTTTCGGGTCGAGACCCTTCTTCATTGTCCAATGATTTCACCGCTTTCCAAGTGTAATAATTACCCATCACATGTTATCATTTTCCTTTGTACAAAACAAGTGTAAATATTACCAGCTTGTAAATGGTTCACTTACCCCATGTTTCGAAAGAACCAGGCCCAGCTACGTCCATGGTTACCAGTGGTCTTATGGTAAGTCCAAAGGCCCCTGATGTGGGTACTATTCCCATCCTTGATTTCCAACTTCCTGAGACCGGCTTGGCCCAGCTTTCAAACGCCCATCAACTTCAGTGAACTGCCTACTGCCGTTGAGGCATGGGGGTGTCATCGCCAATACGATGGTTTCATTTAATAGCTCTGTTCACTGCCAGCACTTGTAGCATGAGGGAATCCGGCCCCTTCCGGGTTTTCTGCCTCTTCCCTTGCGAGTATGTCCTCGCACTCCCCTCCACCGAGAGGGAGACTCGTAGACAGCCCTGAGACAGGTGCTGCCGCAGGCCACTGAGGATGCCTGCGCTGACATGGCCCCTCGGACCTATATCAGAAGATGACTGGGCCCGAGCGAAAACTGACCCCGATGCTCCCCTCCTCAGAGAGGGAGACATTGTGCAGCCCTGACACAGGTGCCGCTGCCAGCGGGTTTTTCATAATACCCGGGCTCAGATAGCTCTCTTCTGGAGCATATCTTTCTGGAGCAACCTCTCCATCAGGTGCTCCAGGTGTGTTTTAGGCGTTCACAGACGCTACCCATAGAAGGAAGGGGGGAACCTCCTGGCCCGACTCGACCGAGACCCAAGGCCTGGCCGGCTTCCTCGTGGTTTAATGCCTTTCCTGGAGGAACCATAACGGTCTGTGAGTTGCTGACCCCATAGTTAGTGACTAGGTTTCGACACCAGCTTACTGCCAGTTTTCCCCCTTATTTGGAGAGACCTTAGCGGTCTGGGAGCTGCTGACCGCATTGTCAGCAACTGGGGTCGCGAGACCGGCTTACTGCCAGTCTAACCCCTATCCAGGAAGCCCTAAGTGGTCTGGGGCTGCTGACCCCATAGACCACAACTGGGGTAGCGAGACCGGCTTACTGCCAGTCTATCCCCTATCCAGGAAGCCCTAAGCGGTCTGGGTGCTGCTGACCTCATTGTCAGCAACTGGGGTAGTGAGACCGGCTTACTGCCAGTCTATCCCCTATCCAGGAAGCCCTAAGCGGTCTGGGACTGTTGACCCCATTGTCTGCGACTGGAGTAGCGTGACCAGCTTACTGCCAGTCTGACCGCTTTCTCTAGGAAGACCTAAGCAGTCTGGGACGGCTGACCCCATAGACCACAACAGGGGTAGTGAGACCGGCGTACTGCCAGTCTAACCGCTTTATCTCGGAAGACCTAAGCGGTCTGGGGGTTGCTGACCCCATTGTCCGACACTGGGGTAGCTAGACCAGCTTGCTGCCAGTCTATCCCCTGGGTGTCGCTCACCTGCTTGTCAGCGCCGTAGGAGCAAACCTGACGGCCGCCGGCTACCCGCGATTCCACGGTCCGGACTGGGATTTCCCCACGGTCCATAACCGGTTTCCCGCAGCCCATCCAATTTTGCCCCAAATCCAGCAGGCAAACTCTGTCCTGCAAAACCAAAAACATCTCTAGAAATAAGTTAAAACTTACCTTCCAGGTTTAAAACTTACCGCAGGCAGGAGCCGCGCGCCTGCCAGTCAGTCGGTGCTCAACGTGTCAGACGTAATGACGCGCATGTGTGGGGACGGCCATCTTCACGTAGTCACTCACGTGACTCCGATGTAAAATATACTGCAACTGCCCACTCACTCAACCTTTCCAAGTCATCCTGCAACCTCCTAACATCCCCTTCACAGTTCACACTGCCACCCAGCTTTGTGTCATCCGCGAACTTGCTCCTAGTTCCTTCTCCCACATCATTAATATATATGGTAAACAGTTGCGGCCCCAACACCGAGCCTTGCGGCACTCCACTCGCCACTGCCTGCCATTCTGAAAAGGACCCGTTCACTCCTACTCTTTGCTTCCTGTCTGTCAACCAATTTTCTATCCATGTCAGCACCCTACCCCCAATACCATGCGCTCTAATTGTAGTCACCAGTCTCCCATGCGGGACCTTATCAAAGGCTTTCTGAAAGACTAGATACACTACATCCACTGGCACCCCTTCATCCATTTTACTTGTCACATCCTCAAAAAATTCTAGAAGATTAGTCAAGCATGATTTCCCTTTCATAAATCCATGTTGACTTGGACTAATCCTTTTACTGCAATCCAAATGCCTCATTATTACCCCTTTAATAATTGACTCCAGCATCTTTCCCACCACCGAAGTCAGGCTAACTGGTCTGTAATTCTCCGTTTTCACTCGCGCTCCTTTCATTGAAATGCATTGTTAATTATCTCCATAATGCACTGGAGTTTTTGTGGTAAAACTTCCATTACAACATATCCCAAACCTGTGGCCTCTACACCATAAAGGTTGCGTGCAATGGAAGAACAATATACTCCACGTTCTGCTCCATGTCATACAAGGGGCAATATGGAGAGAACAGGAAATGCCAGCTCTGCCTGCATATTTTAGATCAATAAACAAATGTCTGGAAGATAATGTTTAGAATTAAATGTTGCTGTATCTGTTCCTGCCCCCATTTTTATGTGCACACATGCTGGTCATTGGAAAATTGGAAAGGTCCCAAGACAAACTCCTGCCTGATATATTAATGCCTTGCAAAGTCAAAATGTGTCAATCTGCAAGATTTGTATTGCCACTATTGATGAAATGAGCACACCCAGCAGACTTGTGATTAGTCCAAGGTTCCAAGGTTCATTTATTGTCACATACACCAGTTGGTGTAGTGAATTCAAGTTGCCATTGCAGCACACTAATAAGAATACAACCCAGCATTAAAGAAGAATTTAACATAAAACATAAAACATCCCCCCACAATGGTTCCCACTGTGAGGGAAGGCACAAAGTCCACTTGTCCACCCCCTTGTCCACCCATAGTCAGGCCTATGAAGGCCTCCTCAGTCGCCGCTATGGGGCCCGATGTTTCAGGCCCTTCTCGCCGGGTGATGGTGCTCCGGCATCGGGAGAACCCTCTCAGTGGCTTGGGATGCCTGGAACAGCCGCTTCCTTACCGGGGACCGTGGCTTCGGAAGCTAACAGGCCGCGCTGGAAGGAGATCCCAGGCTCCCGCTGTTAACGTCAGCGCCGCCGCCCGCGGCTGGCCGCTCCACAGACCCGCAGCATCGCCATGTTTCATTGGCGGACTCAGCGTTCTGGAGCTCCAGCGCGGCGACGGGGCAAGTCCTCGCCCGCTCCGTGATAGCGCTCCAGCCGCTGAAGCCGAGGTTATGGCCCGTCCCGTCAGGAAACGCCGCTCCAGACCCCAATGGTAGGCCGCGAGGACGGGTCGAGATGCTGCTCGGAGGAAAGCCTGCCTCTCTGACCAGGTAGGGACTGAGAAATACAGTTTCCCCCTTCTCCACCCCCACACATAAAAATAATACACCTCCAAACAACACTTTTTAGCATAATAAAAAAAAAATTAAAGTGAAAGAAAGGACAGCTGCAGGCAGGGCAGCCATACCCAACTGGACGGCCTTCCCTAGGGTGGATTAGTCCCAGATTATTGGAAGCAGGATATGTACAGTTTTGCTTCTAATTACTATTTCCTCCTGGTGAGGTTCCTTCCCAACATTCAAAAATTCCAACCAACACCAAACCTTGATGTCATTCAGAAGATGGTGACCATGGAGAGCACAAACCCATAGACATTGGGGCCCGTACATACTTTTTAATGTTGCAACTAGTCACAGTCCTGAAATCAGAAATTGGACACAGGTCAATGTTCCCATTGATGAAGAGGAGGATTGCCCTGGTTTTTCATTATTCAATCCATGGCACAAAGTGTCACTGTCAGTACAGGCAGCAAGAATGGGCCATTATTATGTCAATGGTGTCAAGTTGGGGAAAGGGGAAGTACAATGGGATCTGGGGGTCCTTGTTCATCATTCAATGAGAGTAAGCATGCGGGTACAGCAGGCAGTGAAGAAACCGCATGGTGTGTTGGCCTTCATAACAAGAGGAATAAAGAGTACCTTCTGCAGTTGTACAGGGCCCGAGTGATACCACACCTGGAGCATTGTGTGTAGTTTAGGTCTTCAAATTTGAGGAAGGACATTCTTGCTATTGAGAGAGTGCAGCCTAGGTTCACAAGGTTAATTCCCGGGATGGTGGGACTGTCGTATGCTGAGAGAATGGAGCGGCTGGGCTTGTGTACACTGGAATTTAGAAGGATGAGATGGGATCTTATTGAAACATAAGATTATTAAGGGTTTGGACACGCTAGAGGTAGGAAACATGTTCCCGATGTTGGGGGGAGTCCAGAACCAGGGACCACACTTTAAGAATAAGGGGTAAGCCATTTAGAACAGAGATGAGGAAATAATTTTTCACACAGAGAATTGTGAGTCTGTGGAATTCTCTGCCTCAGAGGGCGGTGGAAGCCGCTTCTCTGGAAACTTGCAAGAAAGAGCTGGAAAGGGCTCTTGAAGACAGCGGAATCAGGGGAAATGGGGAGGCAGGAACGGGGTACTGATTGTGGATGATCAGCCATGATCATATTGAATGGCGGTGCAGGCTTGAAGGGCCGTATGGCCTACTCCTGTACCTATTGTCTATTACATTAAACCTGGAGGAATGGAAAGAAGGATTCTGATTTATTTCACTTACCACACAGATGAGTGAAACTGAAAGATTGGTCATTGCAATTTCTGACCTGGAAATATACACATAGTCATCCATTATATTCTTCATGCTGGTCGATTTTTCTTTAAATCTGAAAAATAATTTTAAGGATGTTTGGTGTTGTCGTCAAGTAGACATGATCAATTGAATAACAGCATGAATACTCTGAAGGAAATAGTTATAATGAAAACATTGCAAAGTGATTTATCCACAGATATTTTGCACGGGTAAGTTTAATGAAGTTGGCCATAACAGAAGATGAGCATGTTTAATTTTTCACAGGATTGAATGTACCAGCCAGAATTCAAGACAAATTGGAGCAGAAGGCATCAAACCCAAGTATGCAAATCTAGCGATTCAGATGAGGATTGGACACCTAAACATCTGACAAATAATCCAAAATGTAATTTAAATTTCTTTGAAATATTAAATACAGTTTTTCAAATATAGTTGATTCGAATCAATTTGGCCATTAGCCTATGGAATAATCTGTTGTAAGAGAGATTTTATACTTATCTTTGGAGTGGTGGGACACTTGTTAAATTTAATACATTTTTCCAAATGTGTTATTTATGAAGTACAAATTTGCTTTTCCTAATTTTCTCTTTTATGATATGCTGCTTCCATTTTTCAAAAATACATTAGATATATCCAGAATTGCCAAACTATTGAGATAGTCTGTATTTTTCTAAAGCAGCACTGATGTGGCACTTTTTTTCCCTGAGTCAGAATCTTTAGGCCTCCTTTTAAGAATGAAAATGGCAAGAATACCGAAAGAAAGCCTGCCATAAACGTAAGAACAGAATTTTTCCCAGGATAAAGGACATGAGAATACGATTTTATGAATTAACAGAGTGGCTCTACATTAGCATTTAATTTTCTACCAAATCAAAATGACTGCTTTTTAGAAAAATCTTCATCACTGCTGTTGGAGTCAGGAGCTAATGTGGCCCATTCACGCCCACGTTGGTTCTGCCTGCAGCCCATCACCGCTGGCGACTCACCAGCAGCCTCACGAAAAGGTCCAGCCACAAGAGCTCAATAATGACTATAAGGTCAGAGGCAGTAATTGGCCTTATGTACACACTGGTTATGATTGTTGAGAATGTATGTAAAAGGGGCTTCTGGAATAAACGTGACACATGGTGTCCGGCTCAGCTAAGTATCGGTTGTTCTTTGCTTTCTGTCCTGGGATTCAGTGGATCCTACACTAACATTCACAAATATATTTTTATTGTTGAGAGAGGGTCAATTGTTCCCACATTTTCCTACATTTGCTGACAATATGAAACTTCCTTTTAGAGTAGAGTATGAAAGGTGAGAGATCACTGAAATATTGCACACTGGGCAGTGACTGCTTTAATTAGTAATTTAGTTGAGTATCCCAGTTAATAATATGATGGAAGAAATGATCATAATCATACTTTATTAGCCAAGTATGTTTTGCAACATACAAGGAATTTCATTTGCCATACAATCATAGCAGTAAAAAGCAACAGAACGCAGAAAATACATTTTAACATAAACACCCGTCACCGTGACACCTCCACATTCCTCACTGTGATGGAAGGCGAAAAATGTTCAATCTCTTCCCTTCTTTGTTCTCCCACCTTCGGGGGCCACGAGCCTTCCGTTGATGGGCGATCTTGGCTCCCGTAGCCAGTGGTCGGGCCCTCCGCATCGGGGCGATCAAGCTCCTGCATTCGGGGGGGAATCTCAGCTCCCCCGCGCCGGGTGATCTGACCCCGGGTCGGGGCTGGTCGAAACCTTCTGCGACTGGACCTTCCCGATAACGGTCTCTACCCGAGACTGTGAGCTCCTCGATGGTGAAATCTGCATGCTGCATTTGGAGCATCGGTCCCAGGCAAGGGATCGGCTCCGATAGCAACTGCTTCGCCCCGTGGTGTTAGGCTGCAGAGCGACTGGAGATATGATCCGGAAAACAATCACATCTCCGGCAAGGTAGGAGATCGAAAAAATATTCCCCCCCACCTCCTTCCCCACCCCCACCTAAAACAAACCAGGGAACATTAACACATACCTTTAAAACTCACTAAAAATAACGAAAAATGATTAAAAGACAGACAGGCTGTTGGTGAGGCTACTATCGTACGGTGCCCCTGGTGGAAATAATCAAGAAGTGGAAACAATTCTTTGTGTCCTTATGGTTCACAGTTTGCACCAAATTGTCTCATTACCGGTCATAAAAGATTTGGGAGGAGCCACTGAGGAAGTGAAGCAAGACACAGTGTTGGTTAAAAGAATCTAACGAGCAACAGGTAATTCTGTTTGTAAAAGTGAAACTCAAAATGAGTGACTCCTGTACATTACAGTAAATAATTGAGATGAGATAATGACCTTCTGACTACCACCATGTCAATTAAGTTCAATTCATAGAATATGTTGCATATTATGTAACTAACTTCCATATTTTACAGTTTAACCACTTATCTGACTTGAAACATGTAATTAGATTATTTTTGGCTTTCTGTCTAAGAAATAAGGAGAGGATAATTTACACAGAAGAAAGAGAGCTCCGTGATGACGATTACCTTTGTATATCCAAAGTAACCAATCTATTTCTTCAGAGCACCCATATTTCATTGGGAGCATTGTAGTGATGACACGGTGCATTGCTAGCCAAGGCAATGGTGGAACAATCCAATTCAAGAGCACAGAATTGATTTAGCTCATTAACTATTTTTTCTTTTAACATTAATCAATAACAACAACACCCTGATTTGTTCTTATTTTGTATTTTCCGTTTTAGTTTGTGAAGCCTGCGAGACATTTTTCATTGAAGAATGCCCTGTGCATGACCCACCAGTCTTTATGAAGGACATTGCCGTTAATTCCAATCACTCAGAGCAACCTCGTGAACCTACGCTGCACTGCCTCAGTCACAAAAATGTCCTTCCTCAAATTAGGAGACCAAAACTGTACACAATACTCCAGATGTGGTCTCACCAGAGCACAATACAACTGCAGATGAACCTCTCTACTCCTATACTGAAATCCTCTTGTTATGAAGGCCAACATTCCATTAGCTTTCTTCACTGCCTGCTGTACCTGCACGCCAACTTTCAGTGACTGGTGTACAAGGACTCCCAGGTCTCGCTGCACCTCCCCCTTACCTAACCTAACCCCATTGAGATAATAATCTGCCCCCTTGTTTTTGCCGCCAAAGTGGATAACCTCACATTTATCTACATTATACTGCATCTGCCACGCATCTGTCCACTCACTTAACCTGTCCAGGTCCCCCTGCAACCTCCTAACATCCTCTTCACAGTTCACACTGTCACCCATCTTTGTGTCATCCACAAACTTGCTAGTGTTGCTCCTAATTCCCTCTTCCAAATCATTAATATATATGGTAAACAGTTGGGGCCCCAACACGAGCCTTGTGGCACTCCACTCGCCACTGCCTGCCATTCTGAAAAGGATCCGTTCACTCCTACTCTTTGCTTCCGGTCTGCTAACCAATTTTCTATCCATGTCAACACCCTACCCCCAATGCCATGTGCTCTAATTTTAGTCACCAGATACCACGTGCTCTAATTTTAGACACCAGTGCTCTAATTTTAGTCACCGACATGGGGAACATGTTTCCTGCCTCTAACGTGTCCAAACCCTTAACAATCTCATATTTTCAATAAGATCCCCTCTCATCCTTCTAAACTCCAGAGTGTACAAGCCCAGCCGCTCCATTCTCTTAGCAGATGACAGTCCCGCTATCCCGGGAATTAACCTTGTAAACCTACGCTGAAGTCCATCAATAGCAAGAATGCCCTCTAATTAGGGGATCAAAACTGCACATAATATTCAAGGTGTGGTCTCACTAGGGCCTTATACAACTGCAGAAGGACCTCTTTGCTTCTATACTCAACTCCTCATGTTATGAAGGCCAACATGCCACTCACTTTCTTCACAGCCTGCTGTACCTGCATGCTTACTTTCATGGACTGATGAACAAGGACCCCCAGATCGCTTTGTACTTCCCCTTTTCCAAACTTGACACCATTTAGATAGTAATCTGCCTTCCTGTTTTTGATACCAAAGTGGATAACCTCACATTTATCTACATTAAACTTCATCTGCCATGCATCTGTCCACTCCTCCAACCTGTCCAAGTCACCTTGCATTCTCATGGCATCATCCTCAGATTCACACTGCCACCCAGCTTTGTGTCATCTGCAAATTTGCTAATGTTACTTGGAATTCCTTCATCCAAATCATTGATGTATATTGGAAATAGCTGTGCTCCCAGCACCGAGCCTTACGGTACCCTCAATAGTCACTGTAAATCCCTACTCTTTGTTTCCTGTCTGCCAACCACTTCTCTATCCATGGCAGCAATCTACCCCCAATACCATGTGCCCTAATTTTACCCATTAATCTCCTGTGTGGGACCGTATCAAATGCTTTCTGAAATTCCAGGTACACTACATCGACTGGCTGTCCATTGTCCATTTTCCAAGTTACATCCTCAAAAAATTCCAGAAGATTAGTCAAGCATGACTTCCCCTACATAAATCCAAGCTGACTCGGACCGATCCTGTTACTGCTATCCAAATGTGCCGCTATTTCATCTTGCATAGTTGACCAGCATCTTTCCCGCCACCAATGTCAGGCTAACTGGTCTATAATTCCCAGTTTTCTGTCTCCCACCTTAAAAAGCAGAATAACATTAGCTACCTTCCAATCCAGAGGAACTCATCCTGAATCTGTAGAACATTGGAAAATGATCACCAATGCGTCCATGATTTCTAGACCCATTTCCTTAAGAACCCTGGGATTTATCAGCCTTCAGACCCATCAGTCCACCCAACACCATTTCCTGCCTAATGTGGATTCCCTTCAGTTCCTCCGTCACCCCAGATCCTTTGGCCACTAGTACATTAGGAAGATTGTTTGTGTCCTCAGTGATGTCAGATCCAAAGTACCTGTTCAACCCATCTGCCATTTCCATGTTCCCCATAATAAATTCACCCTTTTCGGTCTTCAAGGGTCCAACTTTGGTCTTGACTAATGTTTTCCTCTTCACACACCTAAAGAAGCTTTTACTATCCTCCTTTATATTCTTGGCCTGCTTACCTTCGTACCTCATCTTTTCTCCACGTATTGTATTTTTAGTTATCTTCTGTTGCTCTTTAAACATTACCCAATCCTCTTGCTTCCTGCCTATCTTTGCTACGTTGTACTTCTCTTCTATTTTTATACTGTCCCTGACGTCCCTTGTCAGCCACGGTCGCCTCTTACTCCCCTTGGAATCTTTCTTCCTCTTTGGAATGAACTGATCCTGTACCTTCTGTATTATTCCTGGAAGTACCTGCCATTGTTGTTCCACTGTCATCCCTGCTATGGTATCTTTCCAGTCAACTTTGGCCAGCTCCTCCCTCATGGCTCCATAGTGGCCTTTATTCAACTGTAACACTGACACCTCCAATTTACCCTTCTCCCCCTCCAATTATAGAATAAGCTTGACAATATTGTGATCACTACCTCCTAATGGCTCCTTCACCTCAAGTTCTTTTTATCGAATCTGGTTCATTGCATAACACTAAATCCAGAATTGCCTTCTCCAACCTGAACCAACCTGATCTCCCGGTTGCTGGACACTTTAATTATCCTTCCCATTCCCACACAGACCTTTCAGTCTCCTCCATTGTCAGAGTGAGAGAAGCTAAACACAAATTGGAGGAACAGCATTTCATATGTTGCTTGGCAGCTTACAGCCCAGTGGTACGAATCTTGATTTCTCCCACATCAGGTAGCCCCGGCATTCCCCCCTCTCTCTCTCTGTATCCCTCCCCACCCAAGTCGCACCAGCTTCTCGTTTTCACGCTACAAACAGCTTACAATGGCCTGTTTCCTTTATCGTCGTCACTTTTTAAATATCTTTCATTCATTGTACTTTTAAGCAACTTTTACAGCACCGTCTATATCGCTTGCTTCCCTTCTCCCTAACCAGTCTGAAGAAAGGTCTCAACCCAAAACCTCACCCATTCCTTCTCTCCAGAAATGCTTCCTCTCCCGCTGAGTTACTCCAGCTTTTTGTCTCTATCTTCAGTTTAAACCAGCATCTGTAGTTCCTTCTTGCACAACAAACAACATGTTAGTCTGTTTTGGTTGCGCAGTTCTTTAGCTAATTAGAAACTCCTGCTCCATAATGAATCATTTTTTAAAGACTATTTACACACAGAAGAGAACTCCAATTCATGGCCTAGTGTTTAGCACAGAGTGAAGGGAATTTCATCAACCTTGAGGGGGACAAACCGCAGCGATGACCCCCTCGATCTCCGAATGTTGTACCTAGTGTGTTACTTTCAGAAATCCTAGACATCGTACAACAGGGATATGAAACCAGGGTGGACATATACAATTGTAATCTCGTATTTAAACTGATGGGCTGAAAGGCCTGTTGCCTTGCTGTATATCTATGATCTTAATTCCCACACAGGGAATTAGCGCTATTAGCCAGGACATCCCGGATGTTGGGCTATATTGGTTTGTCCCATAAGGGACCACCCTTGCCCCATATTTGACTGCTACTACTCGGGTCGAGGGGACTGTCAGGTTGGAGCGCCGCCTCCAGCCCCGCGTCACCCAGCCCAACGTAGTGCAGCCCCTGGAGTGCAGCAGCAGCACCTCGCCCGTGGCCCCGTCGTTCGGCAGCTTTGTTTGTGCAAATCAGGCCATTCGGCCCCACTGACCTGCGCCTCCTATCCTACTTGCCAAGGTTAATGGTGGCAGGAGGAGTGAATGATTAGATTTCCTTCTTAGGGTTCCATTTACCAATCTGTTACAAGAACAGCTGCGTCCAGCATTTATATCTGCCTGAAGTAATGGAACTCTGCAATTGAATCTCCAATGTGGGACACGTTCTTCTCCCTAACGTGTTTAATCTGATGTGCAACTATTTGGGCGGCACGGTGGCGCAGCGGTGGAGTTGCTGCCTTACAGCGCCAGAGACCCGGGGTCAATCCTGACCGTGGGAGCTGCCTGTACCTTCTCCCTGTGACAGCGTAGGTTATCTCCGGGTGCTCCGGTTTCCTGCCACACTCCACACATCTGCAGGTTTTCTAGGTTAATTGGCTTTGGAAAATGTGTAAATTGTCCCCAGTGCGTAGGGTAGTGCTAACCTACGGGGAGATCGCTGGGCGGTGTGGTCTCAGTGGGCCGAACGGCCTGTTTCCGTGTTATATCCCTAAAGGTTAAATCAGTTTAAATGTCTTAACTCATCTCATTCCCTTCCCCACCAAACCCTTTGTTAAAGTTAAAGATTGATACCCTGAGGTATAGAACATAGAACAGTACAACACAGGAACAGGCCCTTCGGCCCACAATGCCTGTGCTAAACGTGACACCAATGCCAACCCTTACCAGCCTTGCAGCTGCGGCTCGCCTGCAGTCCGTCTCGTCTTTTCTTTTTGTTGTTTTCTTTTTGTCCCGTTTCAGTTTATTTTAGTCCATTTTGGCTGTGTATGTGTGGGGGTGGGAGAAACATGTGTGTGGTCTCTTCCTTCGGGGGGATGCGACCTTTTCTGTCGTATCCCCGGTCTCCGTCTCCGTCTGCGCTGAGGCATAATGGCGGAGCAGGCGGCCTCCAACTGGGACCGACCTCGAGGTTCCGGAGGCAGAGCCAGGACTTACTTACCAGCGCGAAGCTGGCCGACCGGGGCTGTGACGGCGGCGACCCGACCGGAGTCTCGGAGGCTCGGTGCGGGCCCAGTGGACGATAGCGTCGGGAGCTCGCGGGCCACAGGTTGGTGACCTGTGTTTCCGGGGCTCCCGCAACAACAGCTTCGTCCGCTGGTCTGGAGGGCGGCAGCGTCGACCGCCCCGGGCCACGGAGTTTGAACCGGCCCGTTCACGGAGCTCGGATTCAGCCGCGGGACTTGTTCACCATCACCCGGCGGGGTCACAACATCGGAGGCCAGGATCGCCTCAGCGCAGAGGGAGAACAAGGAGGGAAGAGACAAGGACTTTGGGACTTTTGCCTTCCAGCACAGTGAGGAGGTGCCAGGTGGACTCACTGTGGTGGATGATGAACTGTGTTGAGTGTGTGTTTGTTATTTATTCTGTGTTATGACTGCAAGGTTAAACCATCTCGTTGCACTGAAAAGTGCAATGACAATAACATTGAATCTGAATCTGAATCTGAATCTGTGGGGTTCGTTGCCACAGACGGCGGTGGAGCCCACAAGTCAGTGGATATTGATTTTAAGGCAGAGATAGATAGATTGTTGATTAGTGCGGGTGTCAGGGGTTATGGGGAGAAGGCAGGAGAATGGGGTTGGGAGGGAGAGATAGATCAGCCGGGATTGAATGGGGGAGTGGACCCGATGGGCCGAATGGCCTCATTCTGCTCCTATCTCTTTGTGAGCTGGGGGAGGGGAGAGAGGGAGAGGGGTAAAGAGAGATGGGGGAAGGAGAGAGTGGGAAAGGGCGAGAGAGAGGAGGGGAAGGAGAGATGAGGGGAGGGAGAGAGTGAGGTGGGGGAGGGAGGGAGAGGATGGAAGGAGTGTTTTGTGGGCAGTTTTCACCCCCCGCCATTTCAGCTACTGGCAGGTTTCCATTGCAGTCAATGGGAGGTGAGGCCAGGGGGCGGCCATCTTGACTGCTGGCACTCCCATTGAAGTAAAAGGGAGTGAAGCCCAGGGCGGCCATGTTAGGTACTGGCAGCACATGTGGACTATGTCTGTAGACCCTTAAAAGGGGGAATAGGGGGAAACCGTTTCCAGTCACTCACTTGGACGGAGATGCGTCTTTTCTCCCGGTCACATTTCGCCCTCCCCCGCAGCCTAACAACTTGGATTGGTGCGGCCTTTCCCGGAGCTTCAGCTGAGGGAGCGGCGCTGACTTCTAACATCGCAGGGCCAGAAGAAAGCCTCCGACCGCCGGCCTGCTGGCTTCAACGTGGTGTGTCGTGGTTACAAGATTCAGAGTGGGATAAGATGACACAGGCACGGAGAATTCTTCAAGATGACGAAAAGCCTTTATTTGCAAACAACGGCTGGGACACTCAGGGAAGACACCCGCCCGTCTGTCCGTTCTCCGACTGCTCTCAGATCACAGCAACAGGCTGCTTTTTATTCCAGTTTTGCAGCCATATCTCCTCTAACTTATCTTGCATGCTCATACTCCTCTCGCATCAATCCATCTTCTATTCTGACATTCTAAACCCCAGTGAATACAAGCCTAGTCTTTTCAATCTTTCCTCATATGACATAGAAACATAGAAATTAGGTGCAGGAGGAGGCCATTCGGCCCTTCGAGCCTGCACCGCCATTCAACATGATCATGGCAGATCATCCAACTCAGTATCCTGTACCTGCCTTCTCTCCATACCCCCTGATCCCTTTAGCCACAAGGGCCACATCTAACTCCCTCTTAAATATAGCCAATGAACTGGCCTCAACTACCTTCTGTGGCAGAGAATTCCACAGATTTATCCCTGCCCCTGCACCAGTTCCTCAGCCACACATTCAGGTCCCTTATCTCCCTGCTCCTGCTCTCACCAGCACCAGGAACTGGAAGCAAAGCGGAGATAACCATTTTTCCGAGCTCTCTAGAGTCACGCTGCAGAATATTCATCCCCTTCTTTCCGAAATCGTTTGTGCCGGCACACACTACCACTTCCGGCTGTTCACCTTCGCCCTTGAGGAATTTCTGCAGTCTGTCCGTGACATCCTGGATCCTGGCACCAGGAAGGCAGCACACCATCCTCGAATCCCGTCTGTTCCTGCAGAAACCCCTGTCAGTACCTCTCACAATGGATTCTCCAACTACAACCCCCACCTGGCTCCCTACCCCCTTCCTTTGCTCACTTGACCCCTCTCTCTCCCCCCCAGTTCCCTGCCTCCCCATTCATGCCACTCAGCACCAAACCCACTCCCCTTGAATCTTCCCCCTCCCTTTGCTCCCTGTTGCCCCCCACTACTCACTTCACCCCCTTTCCACCTCCAGCCTCTCCTCCCTCCCTCCCTCCCTCCCTCCCTCCACTCCCTCTCTCTCTCTCTCTCTCTCTCTCTCTCTCTGACAGAAGCAATTCTGTTCCTCAGACGTTATTAATACATTTCAGGCATGTACTTTTGTAGCAAACTTAACTACCTAGGCATTTACTTTTAATTTCTATTGCACATGAGATTTTTTTGTCATAATTTAGCCATTTAGCTCATAACTGTGGCATTAGTTTAATACATTTTGGAGTAATGCTTTTATAATGTTTACTTAATTCAATGGAATTTTAATGTTGTCATGGTCCTTTCTGTCATTTTCTTTTAGCATAATGAATTATGTTTTTTATTTCAAGAATAAACATTTTAAAAAAGCCACAACAGTACAGCTACCACCGTTAGACTCAAACCTTTATGGACATGGGTCTAAAAGGCAGGCTGATGATTCATGTGGTTCTTATGGAATGCCGACTTGTGTAATGTCATCACAGCAGATTTAGAATTATTTTACCGAGGGGTCGGGGTTGGATATTTTGGGAACGACTCCACAGCCCAGTTTATTCCGCTCCCCTGTGTGTTTATAACATTATTCACCCCAGTTTTACCCCAGATTTACCGGGTTTATTCCCCCAGACGTGTAGTTTATTTGGTGATTTATTAATTATTTACAGGGGGTGGGGGGGAGCCAGAGGGAGATGTTTATAACGCGTTTTATCTCAGGACGTGCTCCAGATGGTGAGTTTACCTCAGTTTTACCCCAGACCGGTCCGCACCCTGTGGGTTTTTTTACCTCAGTTTTACCCCAGACCGGGTTTATTTTGCTCCCCTGTGGGTTTATAACATTATTTACCTCAGTTTTACCCCAGACCGGGTTTATTCCGCACCCTGTGGGTTTATAACATTATTTACCTCAGTTTTACCCCAGACCGGGTTTATTGAAGATTGAAGAGAGTTTATTGTCGTGTGTCCCAGATGGGACAATGACATTCTTGCTTTGCTTCAGCACAACAGAGTATAGACGGCATGAATACAGAACAGATCAGTGTGTCCATATACCATTGTATAAATATATACACACATGAATAAATAAAACAGATAATGTGCAAATAAACTGATAATGGGCTATGAATGTTCAGAGTTTTGTTTGAGTTGACTTCTATAGCCTGATGGCTGTGGGGCTGTGTGTATTTTGCTCCCCTGAGTGTTTATAACATTATTTACCCCAGTTTTACCCCAGACCGGGTTTATTCCGCTCCCCTGTGTGTAGGTATGTTATAAACGTACCTTCAGCGGCGCTGCAGTTCTGTCACTGGCCGTGTGCACGACTTTGGTGCCTTTGAGGGTGTGGGGCGGGGATAAAATGTGGTTTTTCTCCCACCTGTCCTGGATATACATATATGAGAAGAAAGCACAACCTCTCTCTCTCTCTGCCCCTCTCTCTCTGTCTCTCTGCCCCTCTCTCTCTCTCTCTCTCTCTCTCTCTCTCTCACTCTCTGCCACTCTCTCTCTCTCTCTCTGCCCCCCCTCTCTCTCTCTCTCTCTGCCCCTCTCTCTCTCTCTCTGCCCCTCTCTCTCTCTCTCTGCCCCCTCTCTCTCTCTCTGCCTCTCTCTCTCTCTCTCTGCCCCTCTCTCTCTCTCTCTCTCTCTCTCTCTCTCTGCCCCCTCTCTCTCTCTCTCTCTCTCTGCTCCTCTCTCTCTCTCTCTCTCTCTGCCCCTCTCTCTCTCCCTCTCTCTCTCTGCCCCTCTCTCTCTCTCTCTGCCCCTCTCTCTCTCTCTCTCTCTCTCTGCCCCTCTCTCTCTCACTCTGCCTCTCTCTCTCTCTCTCTGCCACTCTCTCTCCCTCTCTCTCTCTGCCCCTCTCTCTCTCTCTCTCTCTCTCTCTCTCTCTCTGCCCCCTCTCTCTCTCTCTCTCTGCTTCTCTCTCTCTCTCTCTCTCTCTGCCCCTCTCTGTCTCCCTCTCTCTCTCTGCCACTCTCTCTCTCTCTGCCCCTCTCTCTCTCTCTCTCTCTCTGCCCCTCTCTCTCTCCCTCTGCCTCTCTCTCTCTCTCCGCCACTCTCTCTCTCCCTCTCTCTCTCTCTCTGCCCCTCTCTCTCTCCCTCTTTCTCTCTGCCCCCCCATCTCTCTCTCTCCGCCACTCTCTCTCTCCCTCTCTCTCTCTCTGCCCCCCCCATCTCTCTCTCTCCTCCTCTCTCTCTCTCTCTGCCCCTCTCTCTCCCTCTCTCTCTCTGCTCCTCTCTCTCTCTCCGCCCCTATCTCTCCCTCTCTCTCTCTCTCTCTGCCCCTCTCTCTCTATCTCTGCTCCTCTCTCTCTCTCTGCCCCTCTCTCTCTCTCTACTCTCCTCTCTCTCTTTCTCTCTCTCTCCCCTCCCTCTCCTCTCAATCTCTGCCTTCTCTCTCCCCTCCTCTCTCTTTCTCTCCCTTCCTCCCTCTCCCCCCCTCTCTCCCCCCCTCTCTCTCTCTCTCTCTCTCTCTCTCTCTCTCGCTCTCTCTCTCTCTCCCTCTCTCTCTCTCTCTCCCCTCCTCTCTCTCTCCCTCCCTCTCTTTCTCCCCTCCCTCTCTCTCTCTCTCTCTCTCTCTCTCACTCTCTCTCTCTCTCTCTCTCTCTCTCTCTCTCTCTCTCTCTCTCTCTCTCTCTCTCTCTCTCTCTCTCTCTCTCTCTCTCTCTCTCTCTCTCTCTCTCTCTCCCTACTCCCACTCACCGCTCCAAATGGCCCAATTCTACTATATCTTGTGAACTTTACCTGTATTCTATTATTGAAAGCATTCGGATTTAGCTAAATGTAGATGCACACATTTCAGAATGAAAGGGACACAGTTTAAGATTAAGGAACAGAATACCTGCAAATGATTGAACGGATCACTTCCAGAATAAGATCACAGTAACCCAAGTATCATCGTTTACTCTCGTGCTTGCCAGCAACGTTGGCATGTGATGGCAAGCATTCTGATCGATATAGAAATTAGGTGCAGGAGCAGGCCATTCGGCCCTTCGAGCCTGCACCGCCATTCAATATGATCATGGCTGATCATCCAACTCAGTATCCTGTACCTGCCTTCTCTCCATACCCCCTGATCCCTAAAGCCACAAGGGCCACATCCAACTCCCTTTTGAATATGGCCAACAAACTGGCCTCAACTACCTTCTGTGGCAGTGAATTCCACAGATTCACCACGATTTTCTCATCTCGGTCCTAAAAGACTTCCCCCTTATCCTTACACTGTGACCCCTTGTCCTGGACTTCCCCAACATCGGGAACAATCTTCCTGCATCTAGCCTGTCCAACCCCTTAAGAATATGTTTTGCAAACAAGGATAAATGAGAAATATACAAAGTTAAAAGTAGAAGAATAACATTTTGTGAACAGCCCCAAAAGTACAAACTAATTATACAAATCAAAATTGTACACCATACTCCAGAATTGGTCTTACCAATGCCTTGTACAATTTTAACATTACTTCCCTACTCCTATATTCAATGCTCTGATTTATAAAGGCCAGCACACCAAAGGCTTTCTTTACCACCCTATCTACATGCGATTCCACCTTCAGGGAACTATGCACAGTTATTCCTAGATCCCTCTGTTCCACAGCATTCCTCAATTCCCTACCATTTACCATGTACATCCTATTTTGATTTGTCCTGCCAAGTTGTAGCACTTCACACATAACAGCATTAAACTCCATCTGCCATCTTTCACCCCCCTTTCCCAAATGGCCCAAATCTCTCTGTAGACTTTGAAAATCTACTTCATTATCCACAACACCACCTATCTTAGTATCATCTGCATACTTACTTATCCAATTTTTCCACCCCATCATCCAGATCATTGATGTACATGACAAACAACAGTGGACCCAACACAGATCCCTGAGGCACCCCACTGGTCACCGGCTTCCAACCTGACAAACAGCCATCCACCATTACTCTCTGACATCTCCCATTCAGCCACTGTTGAATCCATCTTGCTACTCTGCCATTAACACCCAAAGATTGAACCTTCTTAATTAACCTTCCATGGGGAACCTGGTCAAAGGCCTTACTGAAATCCATATAGACAACATCCACTGCTTTACCCTCATCAATTTCCCTAGTTACCGCTTCAAAAAATTCAAGAAGGTTTGTCAAACATGACCTTCCAGGCACAAATCCATGTTGACTGTTCCTGATCAGACCCTGTTTATCCAGATGCTTATATATATTATCTCTAAGTATCCTTTCCATTAATTTGCCCACCACTGACGTCAAACTAATAGGTCTATAATTGCTAGGTTTATTCTTTGAACCCTTTTTTGTCAAAAGCCTCTTTGTCAAGGAGAAGACGGGATCCTGAGAGTACCTGTAAGGGAACTGGAGGAGCATCTGAGGAAGACATACTCTGACAACCTGAGGCATGAGCCAGTCACCATTCCAGATGACATGCCACCTATCCACCCACCTGAGCACCAGATGGACATAAGGCCTCCTACATGGAAGGAGATGGAGAGCACAGCCAAACGGGCAAGAACAGCACCAGCCCCAGGGCCCAATGGCATTCCATACAGACTCTATAAGAACACCCCTGGTGCCCTGAAATACCTTTGGAAGTTAATGAAAGTGGCATGGGGGAATGGAATCATACCTCAGGCATGGCGAAGGGCAGGAGGGATCTTAATTCCCAAAGAAAAGAATTCTTCAACCATTAGCCAATTCCGCCAGATCAGCCTTCTGAACGTGGAAGCAATTCTGTTCCTCAGACGTTATTAGTACATTTCAGGCATGTATTTTTGTAGCAAACTTAACTACCTAGGCATTTACTTTTAATTTCTATTGCACATGAGATTTTTTTGTCATAATTTAGCCATTTAGCTCGTACCTGTGGCATTAGTTTAATACATTTTGGAGTAATGCTTTTATAATTTTTACTTAATTCAATGGAATTTTAATGTTGTCATGGTCCTTTCTGTCATTTTGTGTTCTTTTAGCATAATGAATTATGTTTTTTATTTCAAGAATCAACATTTAAAAAAAGCCACAACAGTACAGCTACGACCGTTAGACTCAAACCTTTATGGACATGGGTCTAAAAGGCAGGCTGATGATTCATGTGGTTCTTATGGAATGCCAACTTGTGTAATGTCATCACAGCAGATTTAGAATTATTTTACCGAGGGGTCGGGGTTGGATATTTTGGGAACGACTCCACAGCCCAGTTTATTCCGCTCCCCTGTGTGTTTATAACATTATTCACCCCAGTTTTACCCCAGATTTACCGGGTTTATTCCCCCAGACGTGTAGTTTATTTGGTGATTTATTAATTATTTACAGGGGGTGGGGGGGAGCCAGAGGGAGATGTTTATAACGCGTTTTATCTCAGGACGTGCTCCAGACGGTGAGTTTACCTCAGTTTTACCCCCAGACCGGGTTTATTCCGCACCCTGTGGGTTTATAACATTATTTACCTCAGTTTTACCCCAGACTGGGTTTATTCAGCTCCCCTGTGGGTTTATAACATTATTTACCTCAGTTTTACCCCAGACCGGGTTTATTCCGCACCCTGTGGGTTTATAACATTATTTACCTCAGTTTTACCCCAGACCGGGTTTATTCCGCACCCTGTGGGTTTATAACATTATTTACCCCAGTTTTACCCCAGACCGGGTTTATTTTGCTCCCCTGTGGGTTTATAACATTATTTACCTCAGTTTTACCCCAGACCGGGTTTATTCCGCTCCCCTGTGGGTTTATAACATTATTTACCTCAGTTTTACCCCAGACCGGGTTTATTGAAGATTGAAGAGAGTTTATTGTCGTGTGTCCCAGATGGGACAATGACATTCGTGCTTTGCTTCAGCACAACAGAGTATAGACGGCATGAATACAGAACAGATCAGTGTGTCCATATACCATTGTATAAATATATACACACATGAATAAATAAAACAGATAATGTGCAAATAAACTGATAATGGGCTATTAATGTTCAGAGTTTTGTTTGAGTTGACTTCTATAGCCTGATGGCTGTGGGGCTGTGTGTATTTTGCTCCCCTGAGTGTTTATAACATTATTTACCCCAGTTTTACCCAGACCGGGTTTATTCCGCTCCCCTGTGTGTAGGTATGTTTTAAACGTACCTTCAGCGGCGCTGCAGTTCTGTCACTGGCCGTGTGCACGACTTTGGTGCCTTTGAGGGTGTGGGGCGGGGATAAAATGTGGTTTCTCTCCCACCTGTCCTGGATATATTTTCTCAGGGTGCAAGTTTTGCTGAAGATTTGTTCCAACGGCCGTTCTGTGGATTTTTTTTTAATCGCTGGACTATTTCAGCGCTGGAGCAAAATAAAAATCAGCTTCTAATGCCGTGAACGCCAACAACGGGGACGGATTTTACGTACGGGACAGGTAAAGGAAAGCTGTTTATTTTACATATAAACGTGCTTCTTAGGATGCCTTTAATGCAAATTTTACGTTGCAAAAAGGTGACTTAGGCCACATACGAACAGGCAGTATTTTTCCTGCCGATATGGGGTTTAAATTCACCGCAACCGCAACGTTCCAATCGATCACGTTCCACAAAATCCCACTCGCAAGATGATTTAAATGGCCATTAATTTACGGGAATACACTACATTTCTTCCATTTGGCCCATAAATTCATGACAATGAGATTTAAAAATCATGTTATATTGTGAATTCTTGTGTGAATGTTATTTGGACACTTAGGTTATTTAAAAATGTTAATATTTTCTTAAGAAATGGATGGATGTTTAGACCTAGTAATTGAATTTTGTAATTAGCTACAATTGGGTAACTAACTAATTATATGCTTTAATTTCAGGTTATCCAAGTAAGATTGTTTCATCTAACAATCTATCTATCTCTGCCCTAAATATATCCACTGACTTGTGGCCTCCACCGCCGTCTGTGGCATCGAATCCAACAGATTCACCGCCCTCTGGCTAAAGAAATTCCTCCTCATCTCCTTCCTAAAGGAACGTTCTTTAATTCTGAGGCTGTGACCTCTGGTCCTAGACTCTCCCACTAGTGGAAACATCCTCTCCACATCCACTCTATCCAGGCCTTCCACTATTCAGTGAAGTTTTAATGAGGTCCCCCCCCCTCGTTCTTCTAAACTCCAGCGAGTACAGGCCCAGCGCCGACAAACACTCATCGTACGTTAACCCACTCATTCCTGGGATCATTCTGGTAAACCTCCTCTGGACCCTCTCCAGAGCCGGCACATCCTTCCTCAGATACGGGGCCCAAAACTGCTCGACAAGGCTCCAAATACGGCCTGACCAGCGTCTTGTAGAGCCTCGCCATTACGGCCTTGTTTGTGTACACAAGCCCTCTGGAAATTTGGTGGCAAGAACAGGAAGGCAGATTATTATCTGAATTATGTCAAGTTGGGAAAAGGGGAGTACAACGAGATCTGGGTGACCTTGCTCATCAGTCACTGAAAGTAAGCATGCAGGCAGCAGGCAGTACAGAAAGCGAACGGCATGTTGATCTAAAGAAATTCCTCCTCATCTCCTTCCTAAAGGAACGTCCTTTAATTCTGAGGCTGTGCCCTCTGGTCCTAAACTCTCCCACTAGTGGAAACATCCTCTCCACATCCACTCTATCCAGGCCTTTCACTATTCGATGAAGTTTCAATGAGGTGCCCCTCCCCTCGTTCTTCTAAACTCCAGCGAGTGCAGGCCCAGTGCCGACAAACGCTCATTGTGGATTATTCATTCTTCCAGTTCCAAACTAAACTCATTTTTGTTCCATTTCAGAAAATGGATTGAGAAAGAGATATTGATAAGAGATATTGATACCTGTAGATAGATTATTGATGAATCCGGGTGCCCGGGATTACGAGAAGGCAGGAGAATGGGGTTAGGAGGGGGAGATGGATCAGCCATGGTTCAATAGCGGAATGGACTCGATGGGCCGAATGGCCTAATTCTGCTCCGGGAACTTGTGACCTCATGAATACATTATTTCTCTATTTGATTTTCTTTCAATTATAAAATCCACTTTTTTCTTTCCAATAACTAAAGTAAACTTTTTATCTCTAATTACTAAAACAAACTTTTATCTTTTTACTTCCAAATTAAACCAAATTTTGTCTCTAATGACTCAAATAAACAATTCATATTTTTAGCTGAAAGATTTTAATTTCAAAAAGTGACCATTTTGCTTTTTATTTGAAAAATAACTTTATATTTTAATTTAATTTTCTAATTACTAAAGACATTTTGTTTGATTTTTATTTCAAAAACAAACTTCTCCCTCTCTCTCTAGTTCCTAAAAGGAATTTACATTTTTATTTGAACAATAAACGTTTACATTTTTTTTAAGAATTATTTCTCTCGAATTTCTTAAATTAACTTTTCTGTCTATTACTGAAATAAACTATTGTCGCTCGAATTACTTCCACAAACTTACTTCTCTACAATTACTAACATTGAACGAGCTGCTGGAGGAGATAGTTAACAGCGACTTTTTAAGGTGAATAGGTGGAGGAGGATTTTGTGGTACATACTCTCTGCCCCATCTCTTCCTCCTCTCTCTCCCCGCTCCTCTCTCTGCCCCCTCACTCTCTCCCCTCTCTCTCTCTGCCCCCTCACTCTCTCCCCTCTCTCTCTCTGCCCCCTCACTCTCTCCCCTCTCCCTCTCTGCCCCCTCTCCTCTACCTCCTCTCTCCACCTCTCTCTTTCCCCGCGCTCTCTCTCTCTCCCCTCTCTCTCTCTCCCTCTCTCTCCCCCTCTCTCTCCACCCCCCTCTCCCCTTCTCTCTCTCCTCCTCTCTCTCTCCGCTCTCTCTCCTCTCTCCCCCTCTACCTCCTCTCTCATCCTCTCTCTCTCTCCCCGTGCTCTCTCGCCCCCACTCTCCCCCCCCTCTCTCCCCCTCTCTCTCTCACTCCCCTCTCTCTACCCCCTCCCACTCCCCCAACTTTCTCCTCTCTCTCTCTCTCCCCCACTCTCTCTCTCCACCCTCTCTCTTGCACCCTTTTTCTCTTCCCGCTCTCTACACCCCCATTCTATCTCCCCATCTCTCTCTCCCTCTCCCCCCTCTCTATTTCCTCTCTCTCTCTCTCTCTCTCTCTCTCTCTCTCTCTCTCTCTCTCTCTCTCTCTCTCTCCCCCCCCCCCTCTCTCTCTCCCCAATCTCTCGAGGATTGCCAACTTTCTCACTCTCCTGTGGAAGAAGTAGAATGGATAAGGGAGAGCCAGTGGATGTGGTGGATCCAGACTTTCACAAAGCGTTTGACAAGGTCCCACACAAGAGATGAGTGTGCAAAGCTGGAGCACATGGTATTGGGACAGGGGTATTGACATGGATACAAAACTGGCTGGCAGACAGGAAGCAAAGAGTAGGAATGAACGGGTCCTTTCAGAATGGCAGGCAGGAACTAGTGGGGTGCCGGAAGACTTAGTGCTGGGACCCCAGATACTTATAATATTTATTGATGATTTAGACGAAGGAATTACAACTGGGCAGGCGGGCCGGCCGATGACAGAGCACATGAGTGGTGACGGAACCGGTGATTCCAGTGCTGTGCAAATGTTCATGAGAACAACAGGGAAACAGGCCCTTCGGCCCGATTCATCCCTGCAGATCGAGATGCCTATGAGGCACGATGTCCATGATGTGAATGAGATTACAAGTGATCTCATTCACGTGTATTTGTCTCATATCCCTCCATTCCTACCCGAGACAAAGGGCTGTCCAAATGCTGTGTATTTGCTGTGTCGGTATCTGCCCCCACCACCACTTATGAAGAGATTGCTCCACCTCTGGTGTGGAATACCTGCCTGCCCATCAGTATTCCCGGAAATCTTTCCCCTTTCCAATAAACTGAAGTTGTGTGGGTTTAGATTCTCCCAGCCTGGGAAATACCTGTCACCATCTACTCAATCCTGCTGTAGTTGACATAATTACACAAGCCTCTGTAAGGTCGCCCCTCAGTATTCTTGTTCCAAAGAGACCAGTCCCACCCGATCCAATCTGAAAAGGAATGAGCAGCAGGGACTGTTATTAAAAATGACCCATTTATTGGACTGGCAATTCTATGATGTTTTCCTCTGTATCTTTCAGAAATGTGGACACCTGTTGATGTTTCATTCATCTGATTCAAGGCCAGAGTTTAGTGGTGACTAAATATCCAAACAGTTGTCGGGTCACCGTTTAAAAGCAGTTCATTTGTTGGTGCTGCACCTGGCACAAACTTCACACACAGGTTTACCGTGTTTCATAGAGAGAGAGAGAATGGGGGGAGAGAGCGAGGGAGGGGAGGGAGGTAGAGAGATGGAGAGAGAGGGGGAGTTAGGGAGAGGGAGGGAGATAGAGGGGGAGAGAGAGAGAGGGCGGGATGGAGAGATGGAGAGAGGGAGAGAGAGGGGGGAGATAGAGAGGGAAAGAGATAGGGAGAGAGAGAGAGATAGAGAGAGGGGGAGGGGGGAGAGAAGGAGCGTGAGATATAGACAGGGGGAGGGAGAGGGCAGAGAGAGTGGGATAGACAGAGAGGGAGAGTGGGGTAAAGGGGGGATAGAGAGAGGGGAAGATTGAGAGATGGGGAGATAGAGGGGGAGAGAGTGGAGAGAGGGAGAGAGGAGGAGAGAGTGAGGGGGGAGAGAGGGGGTGAGAGTGGAGAAAGAGAGGGCGAGAGAGAGAGAGGGATGTAGAGAGAAGGAGGGGGAGAGGGGAGAGACACAAAGAGGGGGAGAGGGAGAGGGCGGGGGAGAGAGAGAGAGAGAGAGAAAGAGAGTGAGGGAGAGGGCGGGGGAGAGAGAGAGAGGGAGAGGGCGGGGAGAGGTAGAGGGGGAGAGAGAGAGTGAGGTGGAGAGAGAGAATTGACTGTTATTTGCACTAGACGTTACTCCCTTTATCCTGTATCTGTACACTGTGGACGGACGGCTGGATTGTAATCATGTCCGGTCTTCCCGCTGACTGGAGAGCCCGCAACAAGAAAGCTCTTCACTGTACCTCGCCACACGGGACAATAAAGTGAACTCAACTGCACCGTGATGGTCTGGGCTGTGTCCACAACTCTCTGTGATGTCTGGTCTGCTGTGAAGCAATAACTGTTTGACCATCTTTGCTGTGACCCTGGTTTCTGTGAATGAATTGCTAACAGCTGAACCTGCTGTAAATATTCAAGACGTCCTTATAATGCCGCCCTGCATCTTATCGCCCACATTCCTTGCTGTCTCTGTGACCCGAGCGTTTTGTTCCAAAGTGCCCCTTAATCTGTGAGATTTGGAAGAGAGGGAGAGAGTTAACACGTGTATATTGTGTAGGAAGGAACTGCAGAAGATAGACAATAGACAGTAGGCCATTCGGCCCTTCGAGCCAGCACCACCATCCACAATCAGTACCCCGTTCCTGCCTTCTCCCCAAATCCCCTGACTCCGATATCTTTAAGAACTCCCCTTTGTAAGTGTCCAGTGTATTGGCCTCCACTGCATTCTGTGGCGGAGAATTACACAGATTCACAACTCTCTGGGTGGAAAAGTATCTCCTCATCTCAGTCCTAAATGGCCCCAGATTCACAACTCTGATGGAAAAGTTTCATAGAAACATAGAAAATATGTGCAAGAGTAGGCCATTCGGCCCTTCTAGCCTGCACCGCCATTCAATATGATCATGGTTGATCATCCAACTCAGTATCCTGTACCTGCCTTCTCTCCATACCCTCTGATCCCTTTAGCCACAAGGGCCACATCTAACTCCCTCTTAAATATGGCCAACGAGCTGGCCTCAACTACCTTCTGTGGCAGAGAATTCCACAGACTCACCACTCTCTGTGTGAAAAATGTTTTTCTCATCTCGGTCCTAAAAGAATTCCCCCTCATCCTTAGACTGTGACCCCTTGTTCTGGATCCTTAGACTGTGACCCCTTGTTCTGGATCCTTAGACTGTGACCCCTTGTTCTGGATCCTTAGACTGTGACCCCTTGTTCTGGATCCTTAGACTGTGACCCCTTGTTCTGGATCCTTAGACTGTGACCCCTTGTTCTAGATCCTTAGACTGTGACCCCTTGTTCTGGATCCTTAGACTGTCACCCCTTGTTCTGGATCCTCAGACTGTGACCCCTTGTTCTGGATCCTTAGACTTTGACCCCTTGTTCTAGATCCTTGCTCCACATCTCAGTCCCAAATGGCCACAGATCCACAACTCTCTGGGAAAAAGTGTTTCCTCGTCTCCGTTCTAAATGGCTTACCCCTTATTCTTAAACTGTGGCCTATGGTTCTGGACTCCCCCAACATCGGGAACATGTTTCCTGCCTCTAGCGTGTCCAAACCTTCAATAATCGTATATGTTTCAATAAGATCCCTCTCATCCAAAATTCCAGAGTGTACAAGCCCAGCCGCTCCATTCTCCCAGCATATGACAGTCCCGCCATCCCGGGAATTGACCTGGTGAACCTACGCTGGGCTCCCTCAATAGCAAGAATGTTCTTCCTCAAGTTAGGGGACCAAAACTGCACACAATACTCCAGGTGTGGTCTCACCGGGGCCCTGTACAATAAGACTTCCTCTCATCCTTCTAACGTTAGACACAAAATGGTAGAGTAACTCTGCAGATCAGGCAGCATCTCTGGAGAGACGGAATGGGTGATGTTTTGTGGTCGAGACTCTTCTTCAGACAGAGAGAGAGAGAGAGCGAGAGAGAGACAGAGAGAGAGAGAGAGAGTGTGAGAGAGACAGAGAGAGAGAGAGAGAGAGAGAGAGGATGTGAGAGAGACAGAGAGAGAGAGAGTGTGAGAGAGACACAGAGAGAGAGAGGATGTGAGAGAGACAGAGAGAGAGAGAGTGTGAGAGAGAGACAGAGAGAGAGAGAGAGAGAGGAGAGAGACAGAGAGAGAGAGAGAGAGAGAGACACAGAGAGAGAGAGAGAGAGAGAGAGAGGAGAGAGAGACAGAGAGAGAGAGAGAGAGTGTGAGAGAGACACACAGAGAGAGGAGAGAGACACAGAGAGAGAGAGAGAGAGAGACAGAGAGAGAGACAGAGAGAGAGACAGAGAGAGAGAGAAAGCGCGTGAGAGAGACAGAGAGAGAGAGAGAGGAGAGAGACAGACAGAGAGAGAGAGAGGAGAGAGACAGACAGAGAGAGAGAGGAGACACACACACACACACACACACACACACACGTACACTCACACACACGTACACTCACACACACACGTACACTCACACACACACGTACACTCACACACACACACACGTACACTCACACACACACACACACACACACACACACACACACACACACACACACACACACACACACACACACACACACTCACACACACACACACACACACACACACACACACACACACACACACACACACACACACACACACGTACACACACACACACACACACACACACACACACACACACACACACACACACACACACACACACACACACGTACACACACACACACACACACACACACACACACACACACACACACACACACACACACACACACACGTACACACACACACACACACACACACACACACACACACACACACACACACACACACACACTCACACACACACACACACACACACACACACACACACACACACACACACACACACACACACACTCACACACACACACACACACACACACACACACACACACACACACACACACACACACACACCATACACACACACACACACACACACACACACACACACACACACACACACTCACACACACACACACACACACACACACACACACACACACACACACACACACACACACACACACACACACACACACCCATACACACACTCACACACACACCCATACACACACACACACACACACACACACACACACACACACACACACACACACACACACACACACCCATACACACACACACACACACACACACACACACACACACACACACACACTCACACACACGTACACACCCATACACACGCACACACACATACACGCGCACACACACACACTCACAGAGGGGGAGAGAGGTGAAGAGAGAGAAAGGGGGAGAGAGAGGGGGAGAGTGGTGAAATCATTGGACAAAGCACATTTGGAAAGTGGTGAAATCATTGGACAAAGTCAGCACACATTCACAAGTCCCACATAAGAGATTAGTATACAAAACACTGGCTGGCAACAGGAAGCATCAGGGCTCAGTGCTGGGACCCCAGCTATTTACATCTGGATGAGGAATTGAAGGCAATATCTCCAAGTTTGCGGATGACACTAAGCTGG
>JAVHYY010000864.1:0-42500 GCA_035221665.1 Okamejei kenojei | reverse complement strand
CGGTGAAGACGGCAGGAAAAATACTAGCGGTTCGTATTTTTTTTTGGTCCCCATATCGCAACATGAAAATGTGATTAAATGCTTCCTAAGAAGCACGTTTTTATGTAAAAATAAACTGTGTACTTTATTTTCTCCCCTACGTAAAATCCTTCCCGTTGTCGGCGCTCTCGGCTTTAGAAGATGATTTTTAAATTACTCTAGCTAATAAATGATCTAGCGTAATTTAAAAATACCTTCATAAATCAAATGTCGGAGCAATTTTTCTTCAGCAACTAAATCCCTTGACATGGATCGATTTGCCCTGTGTTGAAAAACGGTACTTTAAACATGCCCCCCTCTGAAAGGCGCCAAAGTCACACAAATGGGGAGCAGCAGAACTGCAGCACTGCTCAAGGTAAGTTTTGTAACATACCTACTCTGATCTACTCCTGCTCATGTCGCTTTGCATACTCAACAACTTCAGCTGCTTTGATACAGCAACTTCAAATTTAATTATTCACTATTCTTCTGAGGTGTTGTTTACCAATGCGTCTGTACTCATGGAATCATACTGCATGAAAATAGGCCTTTCAACCTAAGTGTGCATGAGCATTAATCACACGTTTACACAAGTTCTACTTTTATCTACACACGCACACGCACCCTCAACATGCTGGGGACAATTTTCAGCACCCAATTAACCTGCCAACTTGCATGTCTTTGGAACGTGGAGGAAACCAGAGCACTTGAAGGAAACCTAAACGGTCACAGAGAGATTGCACATATTTTACACAGTGCTAAAGGTCAGGATTGGATCTAGATTACTGGAGCTATGAAGCAACTGTTTAACAACTAGCTATGCTACTGTCCAACCCTGTTTAGTGTTGAAATTTGTATCTTCCTGTCACATTATGCTTATAACTTTTCAAATCAGTCTTTCTGTAACTTTCATCTTTATCTACAAATTATCCCCAAATTGAACATGTCTTTTTGCTTTTAAGTTGTCGTCCTGTTGTAGACCATACCATTGAACTGCAATAACATACATTATTTTAAATGCTACAATTGTTTAGGTAAACTTTATTCTCAGGTGTCTGTCTGTTTCACTGAATTATTGAAATTTTACTGAAGTGTGGAAAGATGACTGAAATGAGATTTCCTATGGCAATGCTGTGATATGTGTTCCCTACATAACAGTCCTGTGATTGTACTTGTGTGCAATGTTTTCTGAAAAGCAGAGTTTATGTTAAAGTGTGTATTGTTCCAGATTGGACAAATGCAATCTTACTTCATTGCAGGCATATGATGTATTCTACAACGCATTTACTTGCTTTTCTAAATTTTTTTTAATGCCAAAAATTGCCCAGATGCACCAAACATTTTTGAAGAAGGAGTCTGAAGAAGGGTCTCAACCCAAAACGTTGCCTATTTCCTTTGCTCAATAGATGCTGCCTCACCCGCTGAGTTTCACCAGCATTTTTGTCTACCTTCGATTTTCCAGCATCTGCAGTTCCTTCTTAAACATTTTTGAATAGTCACCCAGAATGGGCTTCAGCTGCTGTGAAAGCAGTTGTTGGGATTTCCATTGTGCTTCACACCCTCATTTTTCATTGCTTTATCATTTACCACTTTAATTCTGTATCTTGCTCTCATTCTGACCACTCTACAGTTTGTGTATTGTTCCAATAAAACCTAATTAATGTAAACTTGAAGAACAGCAACAAACCTTCTGACTAAGAACATTACAACCCTCAGGACTTAGCAAAGATGATTGAATTTGGGCTTAGATGGCCTTTTCAGTTTGTTTGAGATCTGGGCAGTTCTGATAGGCTTATGAACTTTTGACATTCACTTTTTTTTTCTCTCCACAAACACTATCTGTGGAAGTGGATATAATCATTGGATACTGAATATTCACAGCATACTGTTTTTATTATGTTGTACTACTCATGTTTGGCTATTGGGTTGTATTTACAGTGCTCGTGTTCACTGTGTTATATTAGGGAATTGGACTTGCACAACTGTACAGTGGGGAAAAAAGGCCCTTCAGCCCATTTTGTCCATGCCAACCAAGTTGACAAATGGTTGTAGCTCAGAATGTCTGCATTTAGCCTATATTTCTATAAACCCTTCCTATCCATATATCTGTTCACATGTCCTTTAAAAGTCATAAATATATCAACATCTATAGCTTTCGCTGGCAGCTCATTCCAGGTACGGAATACCCTCCGAGTGGAAAAAGTTGTTTCTGAAGTCCCTCTTAAATTTCACACCTTAAACCTATGCTGTTTAGTTTTCAAATCAATCAAATGTACCAGATCATAAGGGAAATGGATAAAGTGGACATTCACTTTATCCATTTTCCTCATGATCTGGTACATTTGAGTAAGGTCACCCTAAGCCACTTATGTTCCGAAGGAAAATAAAGTCCCAGACTATCTAGTCTCCCTTTAACTCAAGCTCCCTAATCCAGGTAATATCTTAGTGATTTTATTTTGGCCCTTTTCAATTTAATCATATTGTTCCGACAGTTGGGTGATCAAAACCGCACACAGTCCTCCAAGAGTGGTGTGTGTCACCAATGACTTTTGCATGATGTCCCAACCTTTATACTCCGTATCCTTCCCAATGAATGCAAGCATGCCAAACACCACCTTCACCACATTGTCCATCTGACTTGCAACTTTCAGGGATTCATGCACTTGGATGCTCTATGTTCCACAGCACTCTCCTGAGCTCAACCATTTACTGTGAAAGTCTTCCTACGTTTAACATACAACACCTCACTGGTGTAAATATTAAATTCCATTTGTCATTCCTTGGCTCACTTTCCCAACGGTCTAGATTCTGTTGTAAACTTGGAGGTCTATCTCCCTGCTCCATATACCAGAGATTTAGGTGTAATCTGCAAATTTAACAATGTTAAAAACATTGTCATCCAAGTTGTTAATGGAGATAATAAACAACAGTGTACCCAGCACCAACACCTGTAGAACTCCACTGGTCACAGGTCTTCAATTAGATAAACAACCTGCCGCAATTGCCTTTTGACTTCTTTGCTGATGATACAAAAGTTAGTGGTTTTGCAGATAGTGAAGATGGTTGAGAACGATTGCAGCAGGATCTGGATCGATTGGCCAGGTTGGCGGAGGAATAGATGATGGAATTTAAACAGAGAAGTGTCAGGTATTGCATCTTGGGACGTCGAACAAGGGCAGGACCTACTCAGTAAATGGTAGGCCTCAAGGTAGTGTTGTAGAGCAGAGGAATCTAGGAGCATAGGTGCATGGTTCTTTGAAGGTCGAGTTGCGGAAGGCTTTTGTCACTTTGGCCTTTATTAGTCAGAGTATTGAGTATAGAAGTTGGGAGGTCATGTTGCAGCTGCATTAGACGTTAGTGAGACCACATTTAGAATATTGTGTTCAGTTCTGGGGACCATGTTATAGGAAAGATATTGTCAAGCTTGAAAGGGTTCAGAAAAGATTTACGAGGATGTTGCCAGGAATAGAGGGTGTGAGCTATAGGGAGAGGTTGAGTAGGCTGGATCTCTATTCCATGGAATGCAAGAGGATGATGGGAGATCTTACAGAGGTATACAACATCATGAGAGGAATAGATGGGGTAGTTGCACAGAGCCCTTTGCCCAGAGTAGGGGAATTGAGGACCAGAGGACATGGGGTCAAGGTGAAGGGGAAAAGATATAATAGGAATCCAAGGGATAACGTTTTCACACAAAGGGTGGTGGGTGTAAGGACCAAGCTGCCAGATGAGGTAGTTGAGGCTGGGACTATCCCATCGTTTAAGAAACAGTTAGACAGGTACATGGATAGGACAAGTTTGGAGGGATATGGACCAAGCACTATCAAGTGGGACTAATGTAGCTGGGACATTGTTGGCTGGTGTGGGTGTTGGGCCGAAGGGCCTGTTTCCACACTGTATCACTCTATGACTCTCAGCCAATTTTGAATCCATTTGGTCAACTTGCCTTGGATTCCATGTGCTGCACGTTATTGGAATTGTTCGTTATGTGTGTCATAGTATTGCAGGAGTAAGTTGTATTCTAAATTGCCTTTTTATATATTTCAACCAACACAACAATGTAAAGTGTGTAGGAAAGAATTGCAGATGATGGTTTAAGTCAAAGATTGACACAACGTGCTCAGCGGGCCAGGCAGCATTGCTGGAGAGAAGGAATGGATGACGTTTTGGGTCTAGATGGTGATGAAGGGTCTCAATCTGAAACCTCACTCATTCCTTCTCTCCAGAGATGCTGCTTGATGCGCTGAGTTACTCCAGCACTTTTTATCCTTTTGTGTATTAACCAGCGTTTGCAGTTCCTCGTTTCAACAGAAGTAGTTACCTAGTGTCTCTAAAGAAATTCTTAAAAAAAGATATGGAAATGCAGTACTCCATTAAGTTTCATTTTCTCAAGTCAAGCATTTGATTCCTGCTACTAGAACAGCACTTCAGTTTAGGAGAAAGATGTTAACTCTCTGTAGTCTAATCCATTTTTTCCATCAATCGTTCGGACAAAGGAGTCACACTAAAGCTATTCTGTTAAAGGAACCAAGCTGACAATAAGTGCCATTAAACATAAAATTGTAAATCACAACACTCAATCATTTTGAGATCAATAGAACGGGCTTTTTGGCCCACAATGTCTGTACCAAGCATGTTGCCAAGATAAACTAATCTCATCTGGCTACACAGGTTTGATATTCCCCCATTCCCTGCATATCCAACTGCCTATCTAAAATCCACTGTCTGCCACTATCATAACCTGCCTCCGCTGGAAGGACATTCCAGGCACTCACCACCCTCTGTTTATTGAAAAGATTTGCCCTGCACATCTTTAAACTTTTACCTCATAGTCTTAAAGCTATGCCTTCTAGTATTTGACATTTCCACTCTTTTCCACAAAAAAAATGTACTATTATCTATATCTGATATAAATATTGATAAACAGTTTTCCAAAATTGGTTAGTGGTGTCATTTTTGGAGCCCAATCATGCCAAGAGAGACACCCCATCTAAGCTAATCCCAATTGTCTGCCTTGGACCAATACCCCTCTAAACCTTTCATATCCATCTATCTATCCAAATGTCCTATAAATACTGTCGTGTCTACGTCAACTATCTCCCCGGCAGCTCGATCTGTATAACCGCCACCCTCTGAGTGAAAAGGTTGCAATAGACAATAGGTGGAGGAGTAGGCCATTTGGTCCTTTGAGCCAGCACTGCCATTCAATGTGATCATGGCTGATCATCCACAATCAGTACCCCGTTCCTGAAATCTCCCTATATCCACAGACTATCTTTAAGAGCCCTTTCAAGCTCTCTCTTTAAAGTATCCAGAGAACCGGCTTCCACCGCCCGAGGCAGAGAATTCCACAGACTCACAACTCTCTGTGAGAAAAAGTGTTTCCTCGTCTCCGTTCTAAATGCCTAACCCCTTATTCTTAAACAGTGGGGGCTGGTTCTGGACTCCCCCAACATCGGGAACATCTAGCGTGTCCAAACCCTTAATAATGTTATATGTTTCAATAAAATCCCCTCATCCTTCTAAATTCCAGAGTATACAAGCCCAGCCGCTCCATTCTCTCGGCATATGACAGGCCCACCATCCTGGGAATTAACCTTGTGAACCAATGCTGCACTCCCTGAATAGCAAGAATGTCCTTCCTCACATTAGGGAACCAAAACTGCACACAATACTTCAGGTGTGGTCTCACCAGGGCCCTGTACAACAACTGCAGAAGGACCTATTTGCTCCTATACTCAACTCCTCTTGTTATGAAGGTCAACGTGCCATTTGCTTTCTTCACTGCCTGCTGTACCTGCATTCTTGCTTCTCGGGTTCCTATTAAATCGTTCCCCTCCCCTTAAACTGTTACGCTCTGGTTCTTGATTCCCCTACCCATGGTAAAAGACTCTGTGAATTCACCCTATCTAACTCCTCATGATAAGATCACCCATCAGCCTCCTGCGTTCCAAGGAATATCGTCCTAGCCTGCCCAGCGTTTCCCTAAAGCTCAGCCCTTTGAGTCCTGGCAACATCCTCGTAAATCTTCTCTGCACTTTTTTCCAGCATAATGACATCCATACTTAAAACTGAACACACCACTCTAATGTATAGTCTCACCTACATTTTGTACAACGGTAACATAACATCTCAACTTCTATACTCGACACCCTGACTGAAGAAGGCCAATGTACCAAAAAATAATCTCTTGTTTATTATGTGATTTACTGAGTACTTTCTATATATATATATATCTGTTGTGCTGCTGCAAGTAAGAATTTCATTGTTCCGTTTTGAGACCTAGAACAAGAAAACACTCTTGACTCTCAACCACCTTATTTACCTATGACGACCCGAGACAAAGATTTGAAGTAATCGTCCAAATCTTCATGCTGTGCACTCAGTTCCTGGAATTGAGACTTGACTGTAACCTTCTGACTCAAGGACACGTGCTACTAACCAAGTTGACAGGCTCTTTAATATATTAATTAGATTTAGTGTTTCTGAACATATACCAAAAAAAGAATGTCACTTCCTTGCTGTGGCTATTTAACATTCAAGAGCAATATCAGATGGGAGTAATTATTATAATTCTCTGTACACCAATGGGTCTATTGAAATAAGGTTTAAATTGATATGAAGAACTTCATGAAATTAAAAATAAACGATGGTTCAGGTTTTTTTCCTATGTTGCATGAACTTTAGTTTTAATACTACAGCATACCAACACCTCACCTTCCTCAGGAGATTAAGGGGAGTTTGGCATGCCCCTTAAGACTCCTACCAACTTCTTAAATGCATCATAGAAAGGATACTATCAGGTTGCATCACAACTTGGTTTGGTAACGGCTCTGTCCATTCTGCATGAAATTGCATCATCACATAAACCAACCACCCTCTCCCCCCTCCCCACCCCATCGTCTCCATCTGCACTTCACGCTGCCTCAGGATACCAAAAACATAATCGAGGATCATTTTCACCCTGGTCATTCCCTCTTCTCCCATCGGGCAGAAGCTTGAAAGCATGTACTACCAGATACAGGGCAACATCTCTGATGTTATCAAGCGATTTGACTTCTCCAATAAGCTAAGGTGTACTCCTGATCTTCCAACCGACCTTATTGTGGATTTAGACCTTGTCTCTGACTGTAACGCTACAATGCTCTAACACTATGTTCTGTACTCTGGCATGTTTATCTTTGCACTACCTGTTTGTGATACTTGTGTAAGGCCTGATTGTACTACTCAAGTTTAATATAATTTAACTGGATAACATGCATTGTTACATTTAATTGTACCTTGGATACATGTGACAATAATAAACCAATACTTAAAGCTAAAGTATGTCCGGAAATTATTATTAGCCTCTGATATTTTAATGCATTATTTATGAACATTAGACATTCTTATGGTAACAGTGATTATTGATTTAATTCCAGTTTTAGTAATCTATCGTTTGCCTGCTTCTGCTGCTGTTGTAGGTGAGACGTTGCGTCACGCCAGGGTCTTGGGCCGTTCCACTTTGGGCGTTAGTTCCGCGACAGGCCGTTGGCGCGCAAGGATTTAGTCCGTCGCCTAATCTACATGAATCATATCAGGACCACTGAATGCAACAGACAAGGTTGGAAGAGGTGTGTCACCTGAAAGGACTGTTTAGATCTCTGGGTGGTGGTGAGAGAGGGGGTGCAAGAACAAGTGTTGCATTTCCACCAATTGCAAGAAAAAGTGCCAGGGGTTAGGAATGTATGGGTGGGTAAGGATGAACTGAGCATAGAGTCAGAGGGAGTAGTCCATGTGGAAGGTAGAAAGGCATATGGAGAAGGTGAGGGATTACACTGTAGCTGGCAGAAGTGATAAACCACAGCATAATTTGTTAGGTCTCCAGAACAGGAAATTCCGTTTACAGCCAAGAATGAATACTAATTTGTTACAACAGTTTCTGAAACGACGACGATTCTTCAGGTAATCAATATTAAATTTATTAAGTATATCAAAATGTTTATCAAAATGTTTATCAAATATGAAAGAAAGACATAAATGTAAAAGTTTCGCATCCTCCCCCGAAAATGTTCAATTTCAATCTTTGTGAGCCTCAAAATTGGCCCTCTGACCTTTCACCAATTGCTTTAAGATGACACCTTTCAGAGTTCAGTTTTATTTTTCCCTTTTTGTTTATGGTTAGATGGAGCCATCGGAATCGCAGGTTAACGGAAGCCGAGTCTGCGGTGTTTCTCATTCTAAAAACAAAGATGTCAGTTAGTTTGCTGCTGCGATTTTATGTTCTACAGAACTTAAGACCACAGAAGTGCAGAGTGTAATCTGCTTCTGAGCTGCAACTTATTGAAATGATTTGTGCAGGATAGTTACGCATCTAACCAGAGCTGTGGTACTAGGAGTACATGCTACTACTTTTAATGTAGAGGTCCCCCTCGAGGCTGTGCAGAGACTGACAGTATCACCTGGGACTCAGTGCACCCTTGCCTTGGAGTCAGAGAGAATGCATATCCACACTGGAAATACAAAATCTAATGCAGGTTGACGTTCCTGGAGAAATTCTGTGACACCTGATTACCCTATGCCACTCTATCATCTGCAGGACAAGTTAGAAATGTGTGATGGAACTCCTTCACTCACCTGGAGGGACAAGAACAGTTCTGCTAATGTTCAGGCAGATCAACTCTGCAGCACAGGTGGGATGTTTGATTAGCACTTCATTTTTCACCATACACATTTATTCTGTCCATCCTCAGCACCCTGTGGCTGCTATATGCACTGGATACAACATTTACTGAGACCTCCTCGATAACCATGTCCAAACCCACAACTTCTGCAGCCTGGAAAAATAGGGACACCTGGCACCTGGGTACACCTCCCTCCCCTAGTCCTGACCTATTCTGATCTATAACCTCGCCCTTCTTTACACCAGCAATTAGCAACAAGCTGGAACAGCCTACCAGATTCTGTAATGGGGGCACCTTCACATGATTCAAAACACCGTTTAGCACCATCTTCTCAGGGGAATTAATCCAAAAAAATAAATTAAACAAGGCCAAGGGTATGTAATACACGTGGAGCTAAATACAAAAGGCAGCTCCTGCATTTGACAACATTTGACCTTGTCGAGCTACCTCACGTTACCCAAAAGTTAAATTGAAAATAGTTTAGGTAATCTGAAAGAAAATCAAATGAATTTGGGGGTATACAAGTACAATGGCAATACTTCAAATCATCTGACATTGTTAACACAGTTAAGTGCCAAAGGATACCTGACACTCATGGAATTCCAGACAAATTTAGCACCTTTGAGAAACTGGCATGGAAATGGAGTGTAAACGATCAAGAAATATACCTGTGTCAGGGCAGTATTGTGATTGCAGTGCGTTTTACCTGCTAGTGACCCGTGCATTATGATTTACGAGTCCATCTACACTGTCAATCCATGAGGATCCTCGCAGAACGTAAATCTTCTGAGATTCAGCCTTCACCGGTTGGCCTGCTGGAACGTACTCAGAGCCAGCCCATTCCCATGTATTTCCCAGCATGTCATAGATGCCTAAGCAAAGTGTACAAACACTAGTGTCATAGAAAGTCAGAATCACACAGCACCGAAACAGGCCACGTTACTCCATATTGAACATCATTTTCAAACTCAATTATTTGTATTTCAATCCCACAGCCAGGAAAACATGAATTTCATACGGGTAAAATAATGAACATTTAAAACTATCTAAAAATGAATGCATATATTACAACTTCAATACCTTCCATTTAAATAAAATGTTTATGTTTAAGAAGTGGTAGGGGGAGGTTGTGGGCAATAAAATAACTCCTGAAGATTCAAAGGGATTGAAGATATTGGAATCTTGAGCAGAAATAATAAATTGCAGAAGGGTCTCAGTGGGGCCAGGTAGCATCTGTGGGGAGATATGGAGAAATAGAAGATGATTTGAGTCCTTCGTCTGGATGAGGTAGAACAACACAACAAGTTAGGGAGGTTTTGTAAAATGATGATGAGACAGAAGCACTTTGTGGACATTTGTGAAAATGTAGGCACAGAGAGTGAATCACACCTTACCATAGTGATTATGTGGTGGAAATGCATTCACAGGGGATACACCATGATAATCATCTTCTGTTGTGTCCTGTTCTGGAAATTTTCCCTGTAATAAACATATCGGAAAGAAGATTGAAAGACACAAATGCAAATAATATCCACAATGCACAATGGAAAGTCATGTTTTACCCAATGAACATTAAAATGCAGTCAAAGCAAAGATAAGGCCATCAGGAGGCAAGGGAAGAGAATTCTAGGGCTCTGGCTGAGGCATGGTTCCAGATGACTGGAGAGAAGTAGGGAAATGACAGAGCTATGAGCCAGCATTGGTAGTAAGGAGGTTGGTGGAAAGGAGTCTGAGGGGAAGGCAAAAACAGATACAATTAAATAGGAATGCTTCGAGAAGTTGGCAATTCTCAAGTAGAAACAGCACCTGATGCAGAGGGGAAGGACACAAAGATGGAAGTGGTGGAAGCTCTGGCCAATGTCTTCATGTCTACAGAGACCAACAGGACTGGAAGTATTCAAGGAGATGATAAACCTGATACTTGCAGGCAACAATGTCAGCAGGAAACTGGTTGCCACAAATTTGTTAAAGGCAAATAGTATTTGGGGAATTTAGAACCCAACAATAATGAATTCCTCACCCTGGACCGTCAGATTTCTGGAGCAGAGAATCGAAGAATCACAATGCTCAGAAAGAAGAAGTTCCCCCTGACACATCTAAAGTGGTGATGTTTTCACCCCGGAACTATGTTCATTTGTTTACAGGCTCCATAAGCAAAGGAATCGCTCACTCTACCAAGTCTCTCAGAAACTGGTGTGTACCAATGTGAACTTCTCTCATTCTTATGACAGGCCCATTTGTTCAATGGTTCCTCACAGGATTCATTCAGCCCAGGATCAATCTTGTAAACCTATTCTGAACTGATTTAATTGCAAACACATCCTCCCTTAGATACATCAGCAAACTATTGGCTGTTCTCTGGCTGTGACCTCACCAACATGCGGAATAACCAGTGGCAAGACTTCCTTACCCATGCAATTCATCCCCCTCGTAATAAAGGCAACATTTCTTCTGCCTTGCTGATTACCCACTGCATTTCTGCACTTCCTTTATGCTTTTCTTGTAAGAGAACATTCAGTTCTCACTGCCCAGTGATATTTAATAATCTCACAACATTTATCTTTTTCTTTCTGTTAAAATGGACAAGCACACATTTCAACTTACCCAAACAGCATCAGCATGCCTCTTGCACTGTGGAATGCTAACACTCTTGACCTCAACACCACCACCATCAAATACACCCCTCACTCCATCCACCAGCCAGTCTGATAATCTGTTGCTGCTGTTGTTTCTGACGGTTTACAGACAGATTGAAGCACATGGCACCAACAAACACATTACGCAGCAGTGGAGTGAGGAAACGCATCGGTGTTCAACCTGTACTGTTAAAATGACTCAAAACACGTTACCTGCCAAAGATTTGTGCGATTGGGCTGAAACGTATTTCCCCATGGATACACTCTAACTGAAAGCAGAGATGAGAGAATTTAGTGTTTAAATTGTAGACCAAGTTGCATGACTTAGATATTCACATTCCCGTATAAAAGTGTTAAACATAATTGCAGACATCAGCAGAGCTGCTATCAAATGCTGGAGGCTCAAATATTCCGTAGCAATTATCCTTCAACAATACAAATGCATCTTGCTCCCAAATGCTGCCTTGTAGTAACAAGTGTAATACTGAAACATTCCCAGGGAACCTCATGGAGCTGCTGACACTGAACAAGGCAACTGCAATCTCATACTCCAGCCTTTAAAAGGGTCCCAAGGAACAAACACCAGAGATGCAATTTGCAAAATAGGCTCCTGTTGATGATATGGCGTTTGGGAAAGGGGACAGTGTGTGTTGGGGGGGGCAGGCAGAGAGCGCGGGGAAAGGGGCGAGTGGGTTGCATGAATCATTGAAGAGGGCAAGCCACATTTCCTGAATAAAGAGGACACTACATACGTCGTGGAACACAATGCCACATTTAAAGAATAGACGTGGCAGAATCCGAGAAACCCAAGAGAAAATGAAGCATCTATACAAGAGACTAAATGGGAGGAGGTGCATTCAAGGTAAGGCTCTCCCGCTGTGGTCAATGAAACCTTTAATCACATTAAAAACTTTTCACTTGCTGAGAGTCCCTTTTCCTGCAAATATTTTCTCCCAACTAACCTTAACAAATTCCTGTCAGTTCCTTCAAAACTTGCCTTATCCCAATTTAGGACATTGATTTGTGAACCAGTCCTTTCTTCTCCCATAACTATCTTAAAACTAATGTCATTCTTATCATTGGTCCAGAAGTGCTACCCACTGACCCTCACTTGCCCGGTCTCATTTCCTAACATACAGCTCAGTGTTGCCTCCTGCACTGTAGGACCTTCTTCATACTGTTTGCGATTTTCTTTCTGGACATATTTAACAAATTCCACCCCTTGGAAGCCCTTTGCACTATGGTAGTTCCAGTCAATACAATGGAAGTCCAAATTGGCTACTCTTACAATATTGTTCATCCAGCTATCTGTGTTCTCCTTAAATATTTGCACATAATACCTGTAGAATTCCAGTCTTACCAGCAAGGACAAGATTCACCTACATATCTCCTCTGACGTCGCCTATTGCATTAAGTGCTCTTGAATTTTGCTTAAATATTGTGGATAAGGTTTGACGTGGATAAGCTTTTCCCATTGAGGGTAGGGAAGATTCAAACAAGAGGGCATGACATGAGAATTAAGGGACAGAAGTTTAGGGGTAACGTGAGGGGGAACGTCTTTACTCAGAGGGTGGTGGCTGTGTGGAATGAGCTTCCAGCAGAGGTGGTGGAGGCAGGATCGATTTTAACATTTAAAAGTAAAGTGGATAGGTATATGGACGTGAAGGGAATGGAGGGGTATGGTCTGAGTGCAGGTAGATGGGACTAGGGGAAAACAAATGGTCGGCACGGACTGGAAGGGCCGAGAGGGCCTGTCTCCGTGCTGTAATTGTTATATGGTTATATGGTTATATGGTTATCCACGTGGAAATTGCTCGCAGAAAATAAATTAAACTGTAAATGCTGGAACAGTGGGGCACAAAATGTAGTTATGCTAAATGTCTGCCACAGTCCAATGATTGTTCTGAATATCTTTCATCAATCTGCCATGTTGGTTGGGTCAGCTTCTTTCTTCACAAATGCTGCCTGACCTGGTGAGTCCTTCAGCATTGTCCATTTTATTTCAATTATTTATTTGCTTTCTCCTAGTTACACCTCCTCCAAGTTTATTTTCTTATTCTCTAATCTGTTTAGCAATTTTGTTCAAAGCCATATCCACTCTTCATCATCATTTCATTTCCACAGACCTCCATCTCATCATAAGTTTTCCCTTCCTTCTTTTGTCAGCATCTTAAAACCCAGTTCCAATGGAATGTCTTTGATCTGAAACATTAACTCTCTTTTCCTTTGCTAACAGAGTTTCTGCTGCTGCAAGTCTAGTTTCTGGTGAAATTGGGAACATCCAATTGAAAACAAACTCCAAATAATATCAGTGTCATTGTTGTGAGATCTTACCTGCCAAACCTCCCCGAGCAGCAAACTCCCACTCTTCCTCAGTGGGTAAACCCTTCCACTGGCAGTAGACTGTAGCATCAGTCCAGCTCACCTGCACCACTGGATTATCCATGTTATCTTTCATTCCAGAGCCTGGGCCCGATGGCTAAAAATAATTGTAATGCAACCTGAATATTCATGAGAATCACGAGTAGTATATATATTAACTTCACAGTAAAATCACAATTTCACATTAATTAAAAAAAATTTCATTGTGTATTCCCAAACCCGCTTTGTTTTTGTGCATCCTTGCAGTATTTTTGCACATCCCAGTAGTTGCTACATCCTGTCTGCTCAGTGTGCTCAGCAGGATTACACTATGACTATATGCTCCAGTGAAGCATAACTGGGAGAAATTGGAGGACAAAGGGCTTAATTGGGAGATTATAGAAAACTGGCAGGGAACATAAAAACTGACTGCAAAAGTTTTTACGAGGTTAGTTAAAACAAATGTAGGTCCCTTGCAGTCAGAAACAGGTGAGTTGATCATGGGGAACAAGGATATGGCGGACCAATTGAATAACTACTTTGGTTCCGTCTTCACTAAGGAAGACATAAATAATCTGCCGGAAATAGCAGGGGACTGTGGGTCAAAGGAGGAATTGAGTGAAATCCAGGTCAGTCGGGAAGTGTGTTGGTAAATTGAATAGATTAAAGGCCGATAAATCCCCAGGGCCAGATAGGCAGATAGGCATCCCAGAGTACTTAAGGAAGTAGCTCAGGAAATAGTGGATGCATAGTAGTGATAATCTTTCAAAACTCTTTAGATTCTGGAGTAGTTCCTGAGGATTGGCGGGTAGCAAATGTAACCCCTCTTTTTAAGAAGGGAGGGGAGAGAGAAAACGGGGAATTACAGACCAGTTAGTCTAACATCGGTAGGTGGGGAAACTGCTAGAGTCAGTTATTAAAGGATGGGATAGCAGCACATTTGGGAAAGTGGTGAAATCATTGGACAAAGTCAGCATGGATTTACGAAAGGTAAATCATGTCTGACGAATCTTGTGGAATTTTTCGAGGATTAACTAGTAGCTAAGGGAGAACCAGTGGATGTGGTATATCTGGACTTCCAGAAGGCTTTCGACAAGGTCCCACATAAGAGATTAGTATACAAACTTAATGCATACGGTATTAGGGGTTCAGTATTGATGTGGATAGAGAACTGGCTGGCAAACAGGAAGCAAAGAGTAGGAGTAAACGGGTCCTTTTCACAATGGCAGGCAGTGACTAGTGGGGTACCGCAGGGCTCAGTGCTGGGACCCCAGCTATTTACAATATATATTAATGATCTGGATGAGGGAATTGAAGGCAATATCTCCAAGTTTGCGGATGACACTAAGCTGGGGGCAGTGTTCGCTGTGAGGAGGATGCTAGGAGACTGCAAGGTGACTTGGATAGGCTGGGTGACTGGGCAAATGTTTGGCAGATGCAGTATAATGTGGATAAATGTGAGGTTATCCACTTTGGTGGCAAAAACAGGAAAGCAGACTATTATTTAAATGGTGGCCGATTAGAAAAGGGGAGATGCAGAGAGACCTGGGTGTCATGGTACACCAGTCATTGAAAGTAGGCATGCAGGTGCAGCAGGCAGTGAAAAAAGCGAATGGTATGTTAGCTTTCATAGCAAAAGGATTTGAGTACAGGAGCAGGGAGGTTCTACTTCAGTTGTACAGGGTCTTGGTGAGACCACACCTGGAGTATTGCGTACAGTTTTGGTCTCCAAATCTGAGGAAGGACATTATTGCCATAGAGGGAGTGCAGAGAAGGTTCACCAGACTGATTCCTGGGATGTCAGGACTGTCTTATGAAGAAAGACTGGATAGACTCGGTTTATACTCTCTGGAATTTAGGAGATTGAGAGGGGATCTTATAGAAACTTACAAAATTCTTAAGGGGTTGGACAGGCTAGATGCAGGAAGATTGTTCCCGATGTTGGGGAAGTCCAGGACAAGGGGTCACAGCTTAAGGATAAGGGGGAAATCCTTTAAGACCGAGATGAGAAAGACTTTTTTCACACAGAGAGTGGTGAGTCTCTGGAACTCTCTGCCACAGAGGGTAGTTGAGGCCAGTTCATTGGCTATATTTAAGAGTGAGTTGGATGTGGCCCTTGTGGCTAAGGGGATCAGAGGGTATGGAGAGAAGGCAGGTACGGGATACTGAGTTGGATGATCAGCCATGATCATATTGAATGGCGGTGCAGGCTCGAAGGGCTGAATGGCCTACTCCTGCACCTAATTTCTATGTTTCTATGTTTCCTTGTGTACAAATGAATGGACTGATATCAACCCTACAGTTCATTTTTATTCATTCATCCACTGTGTATCACTGGCAAAGCCATCAGTTATTGTTGTTGGTAAAGGAGTGGTAGGATTTTGATTATTTTATTTTGGAAACACACCCAAAGTTGCTACAGCGTATCCAATAGATGGTACAACGTTTGCTGCTGAATTTGTAGGAGCCAGTCGATCAACCTTTCCACACGGAAGCTGGTGAGTATATGGAATTAGCTACCAGTGAAAATGGTTAAGGCAGATATAATAACAACATTTAAAAGCCAGTTGTTTAAGAAAGAACTGCAAATGCTGGAAAAATCGAAGGTAGACAAAAATGCTGGAGAAACTCAGCGGGTGAGGAAGCATCTATAGAGCGAAGGAATAGTATGCCTTTAAAAGACAGTTGGTCAGATAAATGGATTGGAAGGATTTAGAGAGCTATTGGCAAAAGACGGGCAAATGGGATTTGGTCAATAGTGTTAGACACTGCCTGGTCCATCAGATGTACTGACCTCCCCATCATTGAAATAATCTATAGGAGGCAAGCCTCAAAAAGGCAACCAATATCATCATAGACCCACATCCGCCTGGTCACACTCTCATTTCAATCCTGCCATTAGGAAGAAGGTACAAGAGTCTGAAACAGTGAACATGTTCAGGAATAGCTTCTTCACAACAAGCATTACGTTTTTGAACACTAAACACTGACCTCAACGATTAAAGCAGAGTGTCTTTAGTTGCACAAAGAAATGTGCATTTTCTTTGCACTAGTATCGGTTATTCATTAATTTATATATCCTCATTTATTATATATTATCTGTGTATATTGCATTTACAGACTCGTTATATTGTTGCAAGAAATAATGTTATTGTTCCATTGTTATTATATATGACAATTAAACACTATGAACTCTTGGCTAAAATGGAGCATCTGGGTTGACATGGACGGGTAGGGCCAAAGGGCCTGGTTTCATGCTCTATGATTATTATTTCTTCTCAAGTAACAGGTATCAATATTTGTTAGCTCTGTCACATTGATCCAATAAAGATACAGCTCTCAAAAGAATGCAATAGATTTTAAAACAGGAAAAATCTTGTCTTTCATTGTTCAAGATTCTAAAACCTCACCTGTCGCCAAAAAGCTCTTTCAATAGGCAGCCACTGGGAATCACTCTCTCCAATTCCAACACCAGCCAGACCTGGTGAATGAATACTAACTAACATGAATACTAATACTAACAGGGAATTCCACGACATGTAGATCAAATGGTAAATGGTAATATTAATTAAGTTTATATCGGTTTAAGTCTCTGTCAAAGTTAGTTAGATGGGTTGGGACCTCATCAGGGCGCTGGATGGCTCTGCTGTGTTCTTGGCAGGGCACCATTGGAGATTAACTCTGCTGTGGTCTGAGCAGGGTACCACCTAGGGTTAACTCTGCTGTGGTCTAAAAAGAGGTTACCTGTATGGTCTGGTTGATCTCCTCACAGTGTGAATGGCTAGATCATTCCGTCTCCATTAGCGACCCAAGTTCATGCAGTCAGGCAGGGAGTCATCACAATAAGGACTCGCCACCAAAACCAAGCGGATCCTGCAGCTGGCTGCCTAGATGGTAAACGGGCAGTTTCTCAGCTCCACACTGCTGGATATGTCTGGTTTATGTCCTTTGAGCTGGATTACTTTTAGGAATGCACAAAATGACATTTAACACAAGGCAATTGAAATGAATTATGGAAAAGAGCGACGATGAGATTCCATTCATAAATTTCCTTGTATCGCAATGACTAGAATCAAGAACTATTGTGCAGCTTCAGCATGGTGGCACTGGATTTCATTGTCTTGTTCTGACAATGTGGCTGAGAACTTTATTTACTTTGTTTATTTTTACTCTGCAATAATTTAATATCCAAAGTGTTGAGTCCTTTGATACTTCCAGGTCCTTCTCATGTTAAATTTGATACCTTTAATTGAATACATCTAATATTTTCTTTTCAATATCTTCCCTTCACTGTGTTTTATCTGATTTAGTCCAAACTGCATATTTGGTCTTCCTATAACTCTTCAACTGCACCAAAATCTGCTCCCACTAGCCCAGCTTTGTGCAAAGTATTTATTGGAAATACTCAGAAGGTAAGGCAGCATTTTGTGGATTCTGATCAAGTGCCTTTGACCAGAAACATTAAATTCATTCTCTCCTTACAGAATGCAGTCTGATCTGCTGCATATTTAAAGCAGATTGATTTTGTTTCTGATTTCTAGTATCTGCTATTTTGCAACAATTATAGAATTGCAATTGTTCGGAAATTGTCAATTTGTGCTTGAATTTCAAAGGTGGAGTAACATGCCATGGAGTAGGTTTAGCATTACCGACTGGGGGAAATATAGGAAAAAGTATTTCTACACCAGACTTTTGATGTTGCTCCATAATGAGAGGTGCCTTGCTGAATAAAGGACCCTATCCAAGATCATATCAGGAGTTAATGCCCTACTCTTCCCTACCAGTCAATACCTATCCAGCTCTAATCTTTAAACACATATTTCTATCTGGTTTATTCCTCCCCATAATAATATTTTTGCGCACAATGTCAAAATCCTATTTAGTAAAGAGAATAAAGTGGACGTTACTACACCTCGATTTTTTGTGTCACTTTGCTTTTAAGTTCTTCTGAAACAAAGTCTTCAAAGACAAAACTCCAGCCAAATGACTCTGCTTCTGTTTTGTACTTCTGTGATCTGATAAATTCTCCGCAACAGATTGAAAAGTGTCAAACTAAATAATGATTACAGACTGATAATCTACTGTATCGTATCACCATAGAGTACGTCCAATGTCTCCTGATGAAGCTGAGCTGAAGAGGCCATATTTTGTCTGTAATATCAGCGGTGGAACCAAGGTAGTAGTCCCAAGTGCCCTGGACTAGGAACGGGAGAGCAGCCTGGTATACATGACGGAAAGTAGGTGTTTGATACTGTGGAATGTATAAGCTATACTCAGTTGTAAACTTATGCTCCTGTCCCACTTAGGAAACCTGAACGGAAACCTCTGGAGACTTTGCGCCCCACCCAAGGTTTCCGTGCGGTTCCCGGAGGTTTTTGTCAGTCTCCCTAATGGTCGAAAGTGGTTTCCGCTTCTTCTATGCTCTGGCAATTATTTCAAAAAATTCAAAACCGGCCGCGACTAAAAATAGGTTGCCGTTTGAAAAATCGGTAATTTTTTAGTCGAAGCCGGTTGCAATGCTAGTTGAAGGTGGTTGCTGAGTTAATCCAGCATTTTGCATCTATCTATGAATTACTGTTTCAGTAATGTTTCTGTTAACCCACTTTTTGATGGAAATATGTGAAACATAAATGCCCAAAGATAAATTTGAAATACTGATATACGTGAAATTATACCAACTCTGAGCATTCTCACATACACAATCATGTCATTAAGGAATGAATAAGGACATTTCCTCTTTACATTTTGACCGCAGTCACAGAATCACTTATCCATGAATTATTCAAAGCAAATAATTGTAAGAAGCTTCATATATATCTCTAACCTAAATTCTGCAATGGTGACTGGATGCTGATCTATGGCAAATGGTTTCGCAGTCACTTCTCTGATGGGGTTTTCTCCATCTCTGGCGTCGGCCTCGTTTGTGCCCATGAGAAACCTTCCACCAGGCAGATTCACAGTCTTTTCCAAAAGGTCTCCATCTACAAAAGGAGAAATAAAATAATATGAATAGCAGAAGTAGGCTATTCAATAAAATCATGGCTAATCTTTTGCCACGTCTTCATGCAATAACTGGGCATCGTTCAATTTGCTTTATAACTATTTTAAGAATCTAACTGTCAATATAACATCTGGCCATTTCTGCCTGTCATTATTTTGGCTCAATATTTTTCATTTTATTAGCTCCACATCCTTACCGAATAGCAACGTAACATTAAAAAGCTGAATCTAATTTTAACTGCTACTTAACTGCCACATTAAGTCAACTGGCTCACTTTATCACAGACATTTCCTGTTAAGAGTCACATTAATGTGTAGGAAGGAACTGCAGATGCTGGTTTAAACTGAAGATAGACTGGCATAATTCAGTAGGACAGGCAGCATCTCTGGAGAGAAGGAATGGGTGATGTTTTGGGTCGAGACCCTAATGCAGCATTATAACAGGCACTTTTGCCCATCTCCATGCAAACCTTTCCCCATCTATCACTCACATTAGCATTGTGTCCTTCTATGCTTTTCCTATTTAAATCTAAATGTCTCCTAAATGTAGTAACTGCAATTCCACCATCTCCTCTGGCAGGATATCAATGCAGCTCTCCAAATAGCAATAACTCCGTGCATACTTAACCTTCAGATCTTACCTTAAAACCTAGGGGATCTTGTTTTGATACCCATGCCACTAGAAAAAAAGAGGCAGGGTCTGGGGTGATATCCCGTCCCTTCAAACAAGAATGTCCGAAGAGCTGTTCTTGTTTTGTGCATATTTTTTACTCTGAATGAAGTTTATTTTTGGAAATTAAAAAAATGCTTCTCAGTTCAACCCAGGCAAATTATTGGTAAATTTCTTCTGCACGCTCTCCTGCACATATGTTCTCTCCATGTCAACTCCACTTTCTCTCCAATCTAACACAAACTTGCTTTCCATCCTTCATAGTTCTGATGAAGTCTCTAACTTGAAACTTCGATTGTTTTTCTCTCTTCCTATGAATTCTGCTGCATGACTCGAGTTTCCAGCATTTTCCATCTACCCTGTCATGGCACTTAATCACCTCTCATTTTTCTAAACTTAGCTAAAGTGTCCCGAATCTCCTCTTTGAGGCAATGCCTTCAACTCTGTGGCTCTATATAAACCATGATAGTACAACAATACAGTCATTGTTCACAAACCACTGCTCAAAACCTTTATTGACCCAATCATATAATACAACACATCAAACCATAATCAACAATGGCTCTATATAACCCATGATAGTACAACAATACAATCATTGTTCACAATACACTGAACCCCACGCGGTGACCAGCGCCCACGGACGGCCTCCAGAGTCCCCGTGGACACCGCATGTTCCCGCTCCAGGGACACACGTGCACGGACGTAGGCCCGGAAAAGGGGCAGGCAGCCGACTCTAGCCTGACCATCGACCGCCCGCTGCCTGGACCCGCCAATGGCCATCTTGGCCAGGCCCAGGAGCAAACCGACAGGGAAGTTCCCCCCCCCCCACTCGGCTCTCCCCACTCCCTGCCTTGTGTCCGAACACTAGAATCGTGGGACTAAAATGCAACCAGAACTTGAGGAACAACCCCTTCAGATACTGGTACAGGGGCAGTAAGCCTCTCACACTCCATATACACGTGGAACACGGTCTCTTGCTCGCCACAGAAATTACATGCTGCGGACGAGCCCGTGAACCGACTCAAAAGTCTATTACAAACCACCGCTCTGTGCAACACTCTCCACCCCAGGTCCCCAATGTAAAGGGGAACAACTCGCTTATAGAAGGACCCCCACTGAGGACCTCCCCCGCCTTCAGGTGGTAACACCGTCCGCCATGGTGTGTCGGGACGGGAGACGAAGGTAAGGAGGTGCAGAATGTGCAGGAGCATCCTGTACAGTGTGCGTCTCTTCGCATCACGAAATGGCAAGCTGGTCATCTCAGAAAGGCGGCTCAGATTGTGTGGAACCGGTACCCGAGAACTATCCCGGATCCTAGGCCCGATGAGCAGATCTGACGGAGCGGGGGTAAGCTCTATCAGAACCACTCTAGGCACTCGCCTCTCCTCGACACCCGCCATGACAGGGTGAGGACCGGCCACTCCCGCAGCCACGACAACCCCCTCCCCTCGTGGAACAACACGCTGGCTGAAAACAACCAAATTCCTCACTCTTAGCACATCCCGGTAGAAGACAGGCAAGCCCCTTAGAGCGGGTCGACTGATACCCGCCACCGGGAGCCGTGAGACCCCCCTTAGACAACGACCCCGACGGAAAAAATACGTGGCCAGAGCGTGCCATCTGGGTGGGTTCTCTACGTACATGTACCTCCGCAGAGTCCTGAGGCGGAGAGCTGCCACCTGGGTACGCACACATACCAAGGACTGGCCGCCCTCCTCTAACGGGGAGACTCAGGACCGCCGCGGAAACCCAGTGCTTCCTATTTCCCCAAAAGAAATCTACCAGCTTCTTCTGTAAAGCAGTTGCAAAAATAGAGGGCGGCACAAGAGTAGCCAGCCGGTACCATAACATGGAGGCCACCAGCTGGTTTATGACCAGCACCCTCCCACGAAAGGAAAGAACTCCAAGCAGGCCTGACCAGCGCCCCAACTGGGCGATCACTTTCGTCTCCAACTCCCGCCAGTTTGCCGGCCAAGCATCCTCAGTGGGACTCAGGTACACCCCCAGATAGAGGAGGTGCGTGGTACTCCACGCAAACATTACCATCTCCTCTGGCAGGGAGTCTACCTGCCACTCACCCACTAAAAGTCCAGAACACTTACTCCAGTTAATCCTAGCAGAAGATGCAGCCGAGAAAATCTCCTGGCAGTCACGCATCCTCCGCAGGTCACCAGGATCAGTGAGCATAAGGAGTACATCATCGGCATACGCCGAAAGAACCACCTCCACCCCCGGGCCAGGTAGGGCCAGGCCTGTCAACCTCCTCCGAAGAAGACACAGGAACGGCTCCACACAGACCGAGTATAACTGACCCGACATGGGGCACCCCTGACGGACCCCCCCTCCCAAAATGAAAAGGAGACAACAACGCACCATTAACCTTCACAAGGCACTCCACTGCAGTGTACAAAAGCCGGACCCGGGCCACGAAATGCGGCCCAAACCCAAACGCTTGCAACGTCCCGAAAAGGTATTCATGTTCCACCCTATCAAAAGCCTTCTCCTGATCAAGAGACAGAAAAGCAGCTGGCTGACCAGTGCCCTGGGCTAGATGAATCAGGTCCCTTACCAGGTGGATGTTATCCTGAATGGACCTGCCAGGGACTGTATAGGACTGGTCAGGATGAATCAGTTGAGACAGCACGGAGCCCAGGCGATTTGCCATTGCCCGTGCAAAAACTTTATACTCTGTGCATAGGAGAGAGACCGGGCGCCAGTTCTTCAACAAGCGGAGTTCACCCTTCTTGGGCAGCAGGACAACAACTGCCCTACGCCACGAGAGGGGCATCTCCCCGGTCGCCAGGCTCTCCCCCAGAACCAACATGTAATCTCCACCAAGGACATCCCAGAACGCTCTAACAAACTCTACCGTCAGCCCATCCATCCCAGGGGACTTACCGCTCCTGAGCTGATGCAGGGCACGAGTCAACTCCTCCAAAGATAAGGGGCCATCAAGAAGATCTGCCACCCCCCCTATCGACAGTCGGCAGACCCTCCCACAGATCTCGCTGAGCCTCCCTGTTGAATCTATCCGCAGTGAACAGGGACCCATAAAAGGACCTGACCAAGGCACTTATCCACTCTGGATCAGTGACAGAGGAGCCGTCGTCTGCGAGCAGCTCCACGAGCTGTTTGCGAGCTCCACGCCCCTTCTCCAGAGAGAAAAAGAAAGGCGAAGCTCGGTCCAGATCGCGCAGCATCTGGACCCGCGACCTCACGTAGGCGCCTCGGGACCGCTCAAGCAGCAGGCTCCTCAAAGCTTCCTTCTTCATCTGAAACTCTCCCCATTCGCAGGAGTCTTCACCAAACCGACCCAGACGAGACTCTGCGTCCAGTATCTCCCTCTCAAGCCTCTCGACCGCTGAGTCCCGCCGTCCGGTCGACCCCCACGTATAATCCTTACAAAAGAGACGGATGTGAGCTTTCCCCACATCCCACCACTGCCTAAGGGAAGAGAAGCACCTCTGCCTCTCTCTCCACTTCCCCCAAAAACCGACTGAATGCTTCCCGGAAACACCGATCCTCCAGCAGCCTGTTGTTAAAGTGCCAGTACGCGGACCCAGCCCGAGCGCGCGCTGGATTGAAATCCACACGCACCAGACAGTGGTCCGAGCACGGCACCAGCCGCATTGATGCCGCTGAGACACGGGAAACAAACGCTCGTGAAATATATATTCGATCAATGCGGGAACCACCACCCTCAGACCTCCGCGAAAAAGCAGTGGAATCCGGGTGGAGGTTCCGCCAGGCATTTCAACCCAACTCAAAGGATTCAATCAACCCTCTCAGCTTCTTCGCTACAGCAGGGGCACACTGAGTACCAGAACGGTCTCGCGCCTCAAGTGTGCAATTAAAATCCCCACCAAGGAAGACACACTCTCCCCTATCAATTGTGCTCAACAGAGCAGTCACCTCCTGAAGTAGGCCGGCCTGCATCGTGCCGGAGCTAGGGGCATACACGTTAATGAAATGCAACGGCATGCCATCCAGGCTCACGGCCAGATGGAGCAAACGTCCTGGCACAACTTCTTGCACTTTTAAAATATTTGGCAGAAAATTCGGGGCCAACAGAAAGGCGACCCCCACTCGAGTTCGAGCTGAGATGGCTCATGTAGACCCCCCCTTCCCACTCCAGTCGCCAGGTGGGTTCATCACTAACAACAGTATGCGTCTCTTGCAGAAAACACACCGCAAATTTCCCCTCTCTAAGGACTGATAAAAGCTGAAATCTGCGAAAACTCTCTCTACTCCCGTTTAAATTTAATGTAGCTACTGTGAATGTGCAGGCACACTAAATTGAGATCCTCACACTCCGCCTAGACTCTCTCTGAGGAACTCCAAAAAGTCCCCAAACTGTCTCTTCTCAGAGTCAGGAAGATCGCTGTCCTTGTTGCCAAGGATAGCCTCGAGAGTCTTAATCAAAGCTGGCCAATCCTCCCACCGTTTCTTTGCAGCACCCACTTTTGTTCTGAGAGTATGACTTGCTTCTAGGAACTCTCGCACCTCACAGATAACTGTTGCATGATACACGGCCTTGGAGTCTGGGCACTCGGCCAACCCACTCGCACCTGAAACAACAAGCTGGCCAGTGCAGCTCCAGGGTCGTTATCAAAAATTGAAAGACCAGAACTCTCGGAAAGTTCACTAATCCCGCTACACAAACTGGCCCCATCACTCTCCCCCTCCTCCGGCATGCCACCACCCCCAGGATCAATGCCAGGGATGGGTCCCGACACCCCTGACCGCAACAAGCAGCCCACTGACTGGCTGGGCTCCTGCACTCTCCCATCACCCTCCACGTCTGGGCCTGGGGAAGAAAAAACAAGAGGCACCCCCAGGGCCTGTGGTACACTGGCACCCTCGGAAACTGAAGGAGGATCACGACCCGAAACAGCCCCGACCTCCACAGCACCCAGAGTACCCTCTCCACAGACAACACCCAGAGAATCTCCTCTTGCCTTTAAACTCTCCCCTGCCGACTCAGCCTGAGAGGCAGCACACCCCCCCCAGCACCTCCATTGGCTCTGATAAGGAGCACAGAGTGGTACACCACTGCCCCTGAACCTCCACCTTCGGGCTGACTCTGCTCATCCCCCGTCTCAGGGGGCACACTACCAGGGGAGCTAACCCCATCATCTGGCGTGCCAACACCCTCAGTAGGTCTCTGAAACGAGGGGACCTCCTCCGACCCAGAGGACACACACCCAGGGGAGCTAACCTCAACACCCGATGAGATAACTCCCCCAGAGGTCCCCTGAAACGAAGGGGCATCCTCCCGCTCCAAGGACACACCACCAGAGGAGTCAACCGCAGCACATGGTCTTATAACACTCGCGGAAGATCCCTGAGATAGAGGCCCAACCTCCGACCCGGAGGACACCTGTTCAAGACCACCAACCACATCAGTGGTGGAGGGTCTGGAGAAAGACATCCCCCTCACTTTGGACCCACGCCCTTGCTCTTCCTCGCCAGCCACTAACCTCCTTTTTGTCCCGCTAGCATGTGGCAGTACGGTGACCTCCATAACAGAAGTGTCTTCGGCCTCCACACTATCCCCAGCCACTTTACCACCCGCACGTTTTAGCTTCCCTGCCCCCGTCTGAACCACCTCAGCTCCTTGCTGGACCACGACAGGTGCAAACTGCACCACACTGGAGCTGGCAGGCACCCCTTGGGTGGTATCAGAACTCGGCAGGTGCGCACCCGATCCCGTTTGACTCGCTCGGGCGGCCTTTCTCCTCTCCTTCTTCGTCTCTTTCCTCTGCTTCTCCCACTTGCCCCCTCCCTCACCCCCCTCCCCCTGTGCCCCGCCTTCAGCCGCCACCACAGGTTGAAGACATGGGGGGCGGGGGCTATCTCTACCTCGAGTCCCCGAGCAGAACCTGCAGGCCCAGATGGGCTATTACTGCCGCCCTGGATCACCGAGCAGAGCTGGCAGCCCTAGCTGGGTCAGCAGTACCACCCCCGCGCCACTGAGGTTTGACGAGCCACGCCGGATGGGCCAGCAGCGCATCCCTGGGCCGCTGCGCTAGAACTTCTCGCAGTGACCCCGCGAATAGGACACTCCCTCCGGAGATGTCCAAATTCGCCCGCACGCATGACACCGTGCCTTTCCCCAACTCCAACGCACGGTTCTAGGGAGACCCCTATACTCCACCTCGAAACTCCCCTCAGCGCCATCCCCCTCACCCACCTTCATGAACACCCTCCTCTTGAAACTGAAGACCCCTTTTTCCTCTGGGTCCCCCCCAGGGTGCATGAGCCTAAAGCACTTAGACCGCACCTCCCCAAACTTAGACAGGTGTGGAATAAGTGATGCGTCTGGAATACATGTGGGGCAACTCTGCAGGAGAACCGGTCTCACCCTGGATACCCACGGATCCACCTGTATGTGGACCCCCCTCACTGAAACCCCCAGCAATGCTCGGGCCACACCCTCCCGGGTCTTTAGTATCACCTCCACCTTTCCTCTTTCGAGCTCGGAAGAGACAACAGCTCCCCTCCCAAGAAGTTCATTCAACGTCTCCCCTGGACATCATAGGCCCAGTTTGAACCGAGATACCAAACCCGTCCCAGTCCAAGTCAACATGAGGCTCATGCTCAGATGGCCTCGTACCCGCCGCTGTTGCAGCTGCGTAGGTCCGGACCTTCGGCCGCGCCCCAGCCATCGCCATCCTGACAGAGGCACAAACCAGCTCCAGGCCCCCCAGCAGCTCAGCTCCAAGTTAAGTTCCAGAGACAGTCACAGTCAAAGACAGGCAGCAGAAAGCAGAAACCTCCAGCTGAAGCAGGAAAGTCCCCAAGTTCGTCCACAGCCGAGAGCAGCTTTTGGGAAGCTCTATCCCAGTCGAGCCAGAAGCAAAAGTACCTTCTTCACATTAAGCCAGGCAGCCGCACTGTGCAAAATGAATTTAGGGCAGAGAAACGGTGCAAAAAAGACAAAGACACCGCAATCTTCGTGCCCTCGATCTCCAGGCACTCTTGGCAGTCGCCAACGACAACCGCACCCTCCACAATGTAGAGAAAACTCAGGAATGTTCCCACTAGTAGAGGAATCCTAGACCAGAGGAAAGTTTCAACAGCCCAACGATAAGTTTAAACTATGAAGCCCCTCTCTGCCCATCTCTCTCTCTCTCTCTCTCTGCCCCTTCTCTCTCTCTCTCTGCCGCCCCACCCCCTCGCTCCCTCCGCCCCTCTCTCTCTCTCTCCTCTCCGCCCCCCTCTCTCTCTCTCCGTCTCTCTCTCTCCCCGCCCCTCTCTCTCTCTCTCTCCTCTCTCTCTCTCTCTCTCCCTCTCTCCTCCCCTTCCTTTCCCCTCTCTCTCCCCTTCTATCCCTCTCTATTTCTCTCCATTTCTTCCCCTCTCTACCTCTCTCTCCCCCTCTCTCCCTCCCACTCTACTCTCTCTCTCTCTCCACCCTCTCTCTCCCGCCCCCTTTCTACCCTTCTCTCTCCCCCACCTCCCCCTCTCTCCTCTGCCCCCTGTCGCTCTCTATCCCGCTCTCTCTCCATCTATCTCCAATCCTTCTCCTCTCTCTCTCGTCCCAATGCCCCCTCCCATGTCGCTCCCTCTCCCCCCTCACTCCTCATATCTCTCTCTCTCTCTCTCAATCCACCCCTCGTTCTCTCCTCCCTCTCACTTCACTCCTGCCTCTCTAGCTCCTCTACTCCTCTCTCTCTCTCGCCTCTCCTCTCTCTCTCTCTCTCACTCTCGCTCGTTCTCCCTCTCCTCTCTCTCTCCTCTCAAACACTCTCTCATCCTCCCTCTCTCCTGCCGCTCTCTGCCTCTCTCACTCTCTCTGGCCCTCTCTTCTCTTCTGGCCATCTTTCCTCTCTCTCTCTGTGTCGCGCTCTCGCCTCTCTCTCTCTCTCTGCCCGCCTCCACCCGCTCTCTCTCTCTCTGGCTGCCCTCCTCTCTCTCCTCTCTCTCTCTCTCCCCGCTGCCCTCAACCTCCTCTCCCTCTCTCTCTCTCTGCCCTCTCTCCTCTCTCTCTCTCGGTCCCCTCTCTCCTCCTCTCCCCCTCTCCCTCTCTCTCTCTCTGCCCCTCTCTCTCCGCCTCGCTCTCTCTCCCTTCTCTTCTCTCTCTCTCTCTCTCTCTCCAATCCTCTCTCTCCTCTCTGCCCCTCTCTCTGCCCCTCTCTCTCTCTGCTCCCTCTCTCTCTCTCCTTCTCTCTCTCTGCCCTCCTCTCTCTCTCTCCCTCTCTCTCTCTCTGCCCCTCTCTCTCTCTCTCTCTCCCCCTCTCTCTCGCCTCCTCTGTGCCCTCCTCTCTCACTCTCGCTGCCCCCCTGCCCCCCCACCCCTCTCCCTCTCTCTCTGTGCCCCCCCCCTCTCTCTCTCTCTCTCTCTGCCCCCCCTCTCTCTCACACCTCTCTCTCTCTCTGCCCCTCTATCTCCTCTCCTCTCTCTCCCCTCTCTCTCTGCCCCTCTCACTGTGCCCTCTCTCTCTCCCCTCTCCATCATCCTCTCTCTCTCTGCCCCTCTCCCCTCCTCTGCCCCCTCATTCTCTCTCTCCTCTCTCCATCTCTTCTCTCTCTCCCTCACCATCTGGCCCCCCGTCCCTCTCTCTCTCGCTCATCTCCTCTCCTCTCTCTCTCTCTCTCTCCTCTCCCTCTCCTCTCCGCCCCCTCTCTCTCTGCCTCTCTCTCACTCTCTCTCTCTGCCCTCTCCCTCTCTCATCTCTCTGCCCCTCCTCCACCCGGCCCACGGGCTGCTCGGTGCGGTCTCTGACTCCACGTTTCGGGGGTCCAACGGGGGAAGTCTCTCCCCATCATCTACGGGGTCCGGGGGGTCCGGCGTCTCTGTCGGGTCCTCTTCGATCACTCAGACCACGCATCTCACCCCCTGGGGGCGGGGACCGTGGGCCCCTCTCCAGGCCTCCTGCCTCACTCTCGACTCTGGCTCCTTCTCTCACTCGATCCTCCTCTTATCTGTGGGTCTCCAACCCCCTCTCCCTCCTCTCTCACTCTTCTTCCGGGCCCTCTCGTCTCTCTCTTCCTTCTCCTGACCCCTTTACTCCTCTTCATCGATCCTCTCTCACTTCCTCGAGCGCGGGCCTGCTCGGCGCGGGGCGGGGGGGGGAGCCCCTCTCTCTCCTCTCCTCGCCTCTCCTTCCTCTGCCCCCCTCGGACTCGCCGGCGCCTCTCCTCCCCTTCACTCCGCCTCCTCACGTCCTCTCGCCCCCCCCTCTCTCATCTCTCTCACTGCTCTCTCCTCCCTCCCACTCCTCTCTCACGGCACAGCCCTCACTCTCCACTCATTCTCGCATTCTCCCTCTCCCCTCTAATATATCCAGTACTCCAGGATCATTCTGTCGCCGAATCTCTCTCAAAATCTTCCTCGGTCACTTAGATCCACTCCCTGTCGGCTCTACTCTGCCATACATCTCTTCTCCGCTCTTCTCCCCGCTCTCTCCTCCCTCACTCTAACCCCCCGAATCTCTCTATCTCCCCCATCTCTCTCCCCTCTCATCTCGATCTGCCCACTGTCTTCTCTCACTCATCTCAACGCATACTCGTCTCTCTCTCTCCTCAATGAAATTCCTACTCGGCTCCTGCGCGTCTCTCATCTCTCCCTATCCTCTCTCTACTTCTCCTTCCCTATCCACTTGGCGCTATCCTTCACGTCCGCGGGTAATCTATCGCTCTCTCCCTATCATTCTCTCTCATAAATTATTCCCGATAGGCTGCTCTTTCTCACTCGCTCTAGGAGCTCACGTCCTAGCTCCCATCGTTTCCTGTACGCTCGCCGCTCTCCTATCTCATCTCTCTCTCCTCGCTCCCACTCAGCTCTCTCGTCTATCTCGGATCATCGTAATCAGCTCGATGGATCGCCCGTCGGCTCCTCTCTCCCTCCCTAATCCCTCTCTATTCTCTCTCTCTCTCTCACCCTCTCGTATACACTCTCGCTCTCCCCTCCTCTCGTCCTGGGCTCTCTCTGGCTCATCTCTCCCTATCTCCTATCGTCTGCTCCGGACACTTCTCTCCCTTCTTCTCCCTCTCCCCCTCGTCTCCGATCACTGGGCTCTGCCCCTCATCCTAACTCGCTCTCTCTTTCAAATCTCTCTCTCTCTGCCCCTCTCTCATCTCATCTCTCTCTCTCTCTCTGCCCCCTCTGCTCACGCCCTCTCTCCCTGCTCGTGCGTCTACTCTCTCTCTCAGCGCCATTCCCTCCACTCTCTCTCCGGCTAGCCCCCCACAAACCTACTCTGCCTCTCCACCCTCAGGGGCTCTCGCGGATCTCTGACTCTCTCTCTCTGCCCCTCGTCTCCCTAGGTGCCCTACTCTCATGCCTCTCTGTCCTTTTCCTCGGCTCGGACCCTAACTCTCAACTCTCTCTGCCCCTCTCTCCCTCTGCCCCCCCTCTCCCTATAAATCCTCACACCTCTCTGCAATCCTCCCTACGCGAGGTCAACTCTCTCTCTCACTCTCGAATTGGGGGCCCTCTCTGCCCCTCCCCTCTCTGTGCCCCTCTCTCTCTCAGGCACTCCAAAACACCCCCTCTCTCTCTCCTCTCTCTCTCTCTGCAACCCTCTCCTCACCACGGACTCTCTGCCCCCCCCCCTCTCTCACTCTCCACCCTCTCTCTCTCTCTCCTCACCCTCCTCGGGGCCTGCCCCCACTCACTCTCTCTCTCTTCTCCTCTCTAGGGCACCTGCTCCCCTCACTCTGTGCCCCCCCTACTCTCATTCCACATCTCTCTCACATCCCCCAATCTCTCTGCCCCTCTATCCCTCTCAATATCTATCTCTCTCCCTCTCTCTCTCTCATCCTCTCTCTCTCTGCCCCCCTCTCATCGTCTCTCTTCCCCTCACTCCAATCTGTCTATCCCCCTCTGCTCGGGCCTCACACTCTCTCTCCGCCCCTCGGGGGGTCCGCTCGGTCCCTTCTCCTGGGGTGCCTCCCTCTCTCTCTAAACTGCCCTCTTCCTCTCTCCCCCCCTCTCTATCCTCCCCCGGCACGCCGCCTCTCGACTCGTCTCGTCTCCCGTCTCTCTCACACTCTGTCTCCCCCAACTCTCCTCACTCTCTCTCCCCCTGCCCCTCCTCTCCCTCTCCCCTATCTCTCTCTCTCCCCCTTCTCTCTCTGTCCCCCCCTCTCTCTCGTCTGCCTCTCTTCCTCCGCCTCTCTCTCTCCCCTATGCCCCCCTCTTCTCTCCTCTGCCCCACTTCCCCCCCTCTCCATCTCTCTCTGCCCACCCTCACTCTCTCTCTAATCCCTTTGCCCCTCTCCTCTATCTCCCTCACCTCCACTCTCTCTCACACTCCCGCTCTCTCTCTTCCTCACTCTCTCTCCTCCTGCCCCCCTCTCTCTCTCCTCTCCTCTCCTCCTGCCACCTCTCTCTCTCTCTCTGCCCCTCTCTCTCTGCCCCCCTCTCCAACTTCCCCCCTCCCTCCCCTCGGGTCTCCCCCCATTCTTCTCGAGGGGGCACTCTCTCTCTGCCACCCTGTCGCTCTTCTATCCGCTCTCTCTCCATCTACTCACGCACTATCCTTCTACCCTCTCGTCGGGTCCACCCTCTCTCCCATCGTCTAACGCTCCCTCTCATCTCCCTATCTGTCGCACATCTCATCTATCTCCTCTCTCTATCGGTCACCAGCGCTCTCTCATCGGTTCTCTCTCTAATCTCAACGTTCTCATCTTTCAACTCTCTTCTCTCCATCTCTCTCTAGCTCTCTCTCTCTCTCTCTTCTCTGCCACTCTCTCTCTCACATGCCTCCCCTCTGCTCCCATCTCGCCTCTGCGCTCGGGGTCACCTCTCCCTCTCCCTCTCTCCTTCTCGCTCCACAACTCGGGCTCTCTCGTCCCTCTCTCTTCTCTCTCTCCTGCCCACTCTTCTCCTCTCGTCTCTCTTTACCTCTCTCTCTGCCCCTCTCTCTCTCTCATCTCGTCTCGGGTCTCTCTGCCACCCCCTCTCCTCCCTCAGCCCCTCTCTCTCTCTCTCTCCTCTCTCTCGCCCCTAGCCCATGCTCACCACCTCTCTCTCGGCTCCTCTCTCCCCCTCTCTCTGTCCCCCTCCTCTCCGTCCCCCTCTCTCCTCTCTCTCTCTCGCCCCTCTCTCTCTCTCTGCCCTGCCCCCCCCTCTCTCTCACACCTCCTTTCTACCTCTCCCTCTCCTCTCTCTCTCTCTCTTCTCTGCCCCTCTCTCTGGCCTTCCTAATATCTGCAAGCCTCCTCTGTCCCCTCTCTCCGCTCTCCTCCATCTCCCCTTGTCCCTCTCAACCACCTCCACTCTGGGCATCTGCTCCGGGGGGTCTCTCACTCCGCCCTCTCTAGGCTCTCTCTCTCTCTCCCTCCCTCTCTTGGAGGGGCTCGCGTCCCTCACAACACCTCTCTCTCCTCTCTTCTCACTCTCCCCCTCACCTCTCGCTCTCTATCTCTCACTCTCTCTCTTCACCTCTCTCTCCCCTCTCCCCCCTCTCACCCGTTCTCGGGGCTGCCCCTCTATCGTCACGATCACTCTATCTCGGGGGGCTCTCCGGGCTCATCTACCCCACTCCCCCTCCCTTCTCATCTCTCCCTCCTTTTCTCCCCTCACCCCCACCATCGCACCTCGTCTCCCCTTATATCAATCTCTCCTCCTCTCTCTTCTCCTCTCATCCCCTACTCGATCACAATCGCACCTTCGCCCCTCTGACTCCGCTCACTCACATAAATCACGCCCCTAGGCGTCTGCTCCCCCCTGTCTCTGTCTAGTGGGGTCTCCCGGATCTCTCCGCATCGTCAGCTCTCTCGCGGTCCCGACGTAGTCTCCCTCCGCCCCTGCTCACTCTCTCCTTCTGCTCACTCTCTATCTGGGGCTCGGCTGGATGCCTCCTCTCTCTCTCTGCCCCTCTCTCCGCTCGGCCTCTGTGCACCCGCCTCTGGGGGCTCTCTCCCTCCCACACTCGCCATCCCGCACCCTCTCTCTCTCTGAGGGCTCCGTCCTGAACACCCTCACCTTCTTCTCGGCTCCCTACACCATCCCTCCGGTCCCGCCCTCTCCCTCTCACTCCTCTCTCACCTCTCTCTCTCCGTCGCTCTCACCCCCCCCTCTCCCTTCCCCCCTACTCCTCACCACTCTCACACCTCACTCCTCTTCACCACCCCTCTCTCCTCTCTCCACCCCTTTCCTCTCTCTCTCCTCTCTCCTCTCTCACCTCTCTCTTCTCTCCCTCATCTCTCTGCCCCATACTCGGCCCTATCTCTCTAGGCTCTACTCCTATCATCTATCTTCCCCAAATCTCTCTCTATATCTCTCCGCTCTCTCCTCTCGTCCCCCCCCTCTCTCCCCTCCCCCCTCTCTCTCTCTCCGCTCTCCTCTCTCTCCCCCGGCGTCTCTCTGGGTCTCTGCTCCCCCTAAGGGGGGGGTCGGTCTCGCCTCTCGCCGGCCACCACCTCTCTCTCGCTCCTCTCCCTCTTCTCTCATCTCTCTCTCCCCCACGTATTCGCTAGCTCAATCCTCCTTCACATCTCCTCACTCGCGCAGCAGGCACGTCGCGTGGGCTCGCTCTACCCTCTCCACCACCACCACCACCCCCTCACATCTCTCCTTCTCTGCGGCTCTCCGGGGGCTCCCCCTCTCACACTCTCTCTCTGCGGTCTCTCTCGGGCCCTAAGTCGGGCTCAACATGCTCTGTCTCTCTCTCGTCCGGCAGCCTCTCTCTCCGTCTCTCTCCCCCTGATCTCTCGCTCTCCCTCCCCTCTATCCCTCACAAGTCTCAACGTCTCCACGCTCGGTACACATTACTTCCTCCTCTCACTCCGGGGACACGACTCGCGAGGGGCTCACCGCTCTCCAGTGTTTCCCCCTCTCTCCTCTCGGGGTGCCACACTACTCGGGGGGGGGGGGGGGGGGGGGGGGGCCTCTCTCTCTCTCCCCTCCTCTCTCTCCCCCCCCTTCTCTTCTCTCTGCCACCTCCTCTCTCCGCTCCTCTGCCCCCTACTCTCTCCTCAGCTCTCCACCTCTATCATCGCCTCCTTTCCCCTCACCCTTCTGCCCCTCTCTCTCTCTCCCCTCCTCTCGCTCCTCCTCTCTCTCACTCTCTCCCTATCTCTCTCTCTCTCCCCGGCTCATCTCTCTCTCGACTCTCGTACTCCATCTCCCCCCCCCCCCGGGGGGGGCGGGGGGGGGGGCCAGGGGGGGGGGGGGGGGGGGGGGGTCCCCACCCCCCCCCCCTCCCCCCCCCCCCTAAAAAGGGGGGCAAGGGGGGGCAAAAAAAAGAAAGGGGGGGGGGGGGGGGAATGGGTGGGGATTTTTATAATTTTTTATATATTAATACTCCAACATATTGGGGTAATGTTGGAGAAAGAGAGAGAGAAAGAGAGAGGGGGAAGAAGAGAGAGAGAGATAGAGGGAATAGGATATAGATGATGGGGGCCCCTAAATAGAATCCCTCTCCTTATAGATAGATAGATATATATCTCTCACATATCAAGCTCTCTATCCTCTACCAATCTCTCTCTCCCCCTCATCTATCCCTCTCTCAGTCCCTCTCTCTCCCTCTCTCACTCCTCTCTCAGCCCTCTCACTCTCTCCCGCTCTCACACTCTCCCTTAACACTCTCCTCTCCATCTGCCCAACAACCCTCACACACCACTCTACACGATCCCCTCTCTCTCACCTCCCTCCCTCTGCCCCTTCTCACATGCCCTCCCCAACTCCCACCCACTCCTACTCTCACTCTGCCCAGGTCCCCCCACTCCTCTCCTCTCACCCCTGCGTCTACCCTAACACGCTCCGCGCCCCCCCCCCTGGCCCTCTACCACCTCACCTATCTCTCTCATCCGCTCCCCCCGCTCTCTCTCTCTCTCCCTCTTGCACCCCCCCTCTCTCTCATCACTGACTCTGTCCTCCCCTCTCCTCTCTCCACTCCTCTCCAGCCACCTCTCTCTCTCACTCTGCTCCTACTCTCCCCCTCTCTTCACACCTCCTTCTGCCCCCTCTCTCTCTCCACTCTCTCTCTTCTCTCTCACTCCCAACCTCTCCTCCTCTCTCTCCCAATCTCTCTCTCTGGCCCTCCCCTCACTCTCTGTGCCCCTCTCTCTCTCCTATCTGTCGGGAGTCTCCTCTCTCATCCTCTCTCATCTCTCCTCTCTCTCTCATCTCTCTCTCCCTCCCCTCACTCTCTCTCCTCTCCCCTCCCCTCCCTCTCATCGTCTGCCTCTCTCTCTCCTTCTCTCTCTGCCGCTATCTCTCTCTCTCACCTCACCTCTCTTCTTCTCACTACCCCCTCTCTCTCTGCCCCTCTCTCTCTCCCACACTCTCTCTCTCCCTTGGTCTCTCTTCACTCTCACTCTCCTCTCTCTGCCCTCCCCTCTCTCTCTCTGCCTCTCCTGCCCACTCTGTCCTATCTCCCCCCATCTCCTCTCCCTCTCCACTCTCCCTCTCCGCTCCCTATCTCTATCTCTCCTCTCCTCCCTCCTCACCCTCTCTCTCCTCCCCCCCCTCTCTCTCTCTCCCCTTATCTCTCTCTCCTCTCACCCCTACCTCTCCCTCGCCTCCTCCCCTTCTTCTCCTCACCACTTCACTCACTCCCTCCCTCCATCCTCTCCTCTCTCCCTGCCCCTCTCTCTCCCTATCTCATCTCTCCTCTCCCACTCCGTCTCAGCCCCCCCCTCTCTTCTCATGTCTCTGCCCTGCCGCCTCTCGCTCTCTGCCCCCCCTCTCTTCTCTCACCCCCTCTCACTCTCAGCCCTTCTCGCTCTCTCCTCCATCTCTCTCATCTCCTCACTACCTCTCTCATCCCTTCTCAACTCGTCTCTACCTCTCACCACCCTCACTCCACCCACCCTACATCACCCTCCCAACCGCCCCACACCCCCTCCCTCTCTCCTCTCTCCCTGGCCCGCCCCTCCCATCTCTACTCCACTCCACCTTCTCTCCTCCCCCTCTTCACCTCTCTCGCCTCTCCCCACACATCTCTCACCCCTCATCTCCCACCATCCAACTCACACCCCTCCCTACCCCCCACCCCCCTCCCCCCATCACTCACTCATCACCCCCTACACCAACCCCCCCCCACTTCCTCACTCCTCACCCCACCACACATCTCACACACAGTTTTCTCACAACGCCCCCAACACTACCCCTCCCCTCTCCTACCTCAACCACGCGGCTGTGCCCCCCGTGCCTCTCTCTCTCCCCCTCCCTCCCTCCTCTCTCGCTCCCTACCCACATCCTCACCCACTCCTCTCTCTCTCACTCTCCACCCCCCATTCTACCTCCTCTCTCTCTATCTCTCTCCCTCCTCATCTCTCTCTCTCCTCATCTACTCCTTCTCACTCACTCCTCTCCTCCAGCTCTCTCACTCCTCCCACCATCTCTCTCTCTCACCCCTCTCCTCTATCTCTCTCTCACCCTCACTCACCCTCACCCTCCCCCCACACTCCACACACTCGACCCCATCTCCTGTCCCCATCTCTGGTACACACCTACACACACTCCACACACTTCTCTCACACTACAATTCTCCACACTCCTCCCCAATCCTCCAATACACACACAACACAAACTCATACACTCTCTCACTCACACATCTTCAACCACACTCCACATCTCCCCACTCTCTCACTCACTCATCACTCCATCAAGTCTTCACTCCGTCCTCCCATCCCTCCACTTCACCCTCCCCCTTACAATCTCTTCCCACAACTCACCTCCCCACTCATCCTCTTCCCTCGCTCACTCATCTCTCTCCACAACCCCTATCTCTCCTCAAACACTATCTCCCATCTCCTCTCTATCTCCCTCATTCTCATCTCACTATCCACACTCACACTCCCGGGCTCCCTCCTTCTCATCTCTACCCCCCCCTCCCACTCCCTCCCTCCTGCTCTCTCTCCCCTCCTACCCTCCCTATCCATCCTCTCCCCTCTTCACTCACTCCATTCTCCTCTCGTCCTCTATCTCCTCCCTCTCCCTCACCCCCTCTCACTCGTCCCCCTCTCTCTCTCTCTCTCCGTACTCATCCCCCTCACTCACACCCCCCCTCCCGGGCCCCCCCCTCCTCCCAGCTACTCCAGCGTCGTCTCTTCCTCTGCCCTCCCCTCCTCTCCATCCTCTCTTCTCTGCCTCCCTCATCCCTCCTCACTCTGTCTGCTCTCTACTCTGCTGTGCCGGGCCCCCTCCCACTCTCACTCTCTCTTCCTACTCCCTCTCTCCCCCCCCCTCCTCTCTCTCTGCCCCTCGCCCCCCCTGCCCCCCACTCCACTCCTCACCCCCCCCAGCTCTCTACCTCTCCCTCTCTCTCGCTCTCGACCCTCCCCCCCCCCCCCGCCCCCTCTCATCCTCTCTACCCTTCGGCCCCTCACCCCCTCTCCCCTCTCTCCTCTCCGCCCCTCTCTCTCCTTCCTGCTGCCGCCTCCTCTCTCTCTCCTCTCCGTACTCTCTCCCTCTCTCTCTCGTCCCTATCCTCTCTCCCCTCTCTCTCTCTCTCTCTGCGCCACCTCTCCATCTCCTCCCCTCCTCTCTCCTGCCCCCCTCTTCTCTCCCTCCCTCTCTCTCACCTCCCTATCTCTCCTCCTTCTCTTCAATCTCTATCTTTCTACTCTCTCATCTCTTCCCTATCTTCTTCTCCTCTATAGTCTCTCATCTCTCTCCCTCGTCTCCTTCTCCTCCTCGTCCTCCTTCCCCCCCCCCCACGAGTCCCCGTCCCCTCCCCTAGCTCTCGCTCTCCTCTCTCGGTTCTCTCTCCTTTCTCTCTCATCTCTCCCTATCTCTCGCTGCTCTATCCTTCTCTCTCCCTCGTCTCTCTCTCTCTTCTATCTCTCTCTTCCTCATCATCTCTATTCTTCTCTTCTCCTCTCTCTCCTGTCATCTTCTTCCATCACTCTCATCTTCATCTCTCTACTCTACATCCTTTCTCCCTATCTCATATCTCCTCTCCTCCATCTCCTATCTCTCTCCCATCGCTACTCCCTCTCTCCCTCTCTCTCAGTCCTCCCTCCCCTATCCCGCCACCTCTCTCCATATCCTAAACTCAAACCACTCTCTTCTGGCTATCCCCTCCTCCCTTACTCACCTCAACTCTCTCCTCTACCATTCTCTCTCTCCTCGACTATCTCTATCTCTCTCTCATCTCTTTACTCTCTCCCCTCTCTATTTGCTCTCAACCACAACACGCCCACAACCCCACTCCCTCTCCCACTCAACCACCAACACTACCAAACACCACAACACACAACCCACCCCCCAACACTACAAACTCACTCCCACTCCTCGTCACCCTCCCTCCCACCCACTCCCCAACCGCTAGCCACTCATACCACTCACCCCCCCCCCACACAATCGACACCACTGACTCTTCAGTCTCTGGCCCTCTCAGTTGGGGGGGGGGCCAGTCTCTCTGCTGCCAGACCACCCACACTTCCTGCCCTCGCCTCTCTCCCCCCTCTCTCTAGCTCATCTCTCTCTCACTCGCTCTCCCTCTCTCTTACTCTCTCCTCCCTCCTCTCGTCTCGCTCCTCGCCCTCTCTCTCTCGTTCTCCCTCTCTCCCCCCTCTTCTCTATCCTCTCTACACACTCAACCACTCTCTCCTCTCCCTCTCCTCGCCCTCATCCCCACTCTCCTTCCCTCCTCTCTCCTCCCTCCAGATCCTCACACCTCTCCCTCTCTCCTCCCTCTCTCCCTCACTTCTCCTCCTCCTCTCCTGATCTCTATTCTTCCCACCTCCGCACTCTTCTCCTCTTCCACTCTCTCTCCTCCCTCTCAGTCTCTCCTCCACTCTCTGGCCTCCCACCTCTCTCCTCGTCTCTCCCGCCTGCTTCTCTCCTTCTCCTCTCCACCTACTCCTCTCCCTCCTCACCTCTCTCGCCCTCTCTCTCTCCTTCTCCTCCCCCATCTCCTCGTCCTTCACTCTCCTCCCCCCCTCTCCCCACTTTCATCCCCTCCGCCCTCCTCCTCTCTCCCCCTCTTCCTCTCTCGTTCTTCTCCTCATCTCAACCCTCATCGTCCCTATCCCTCTTCTTCGATCTATCCATTCTCATCTCTCTCTCCCTTGAGTCTTCCTCCCACTATCTCTCTCACCCTCCCTTTGGTAGTCAGTGTTTAGAAGTCCCGGAACCTCCCACTCCTCTCTCTTCTCCCCTTCTCTCTCAGTCTCCGCTACATCACGCCCCTCTCTGGCTCTGCTCCCTCTTCAGGCCCCCCCCCCCCCCTCCTTTCCTCTCTCTCCCCTGGCTCACCACTCGTCTCTCTGCCCTTCTCTGGTCTCTCTTCTCTGCATGGCTCCTCCTCTCCTCTGCCTCGCCGAGCCTCCTTCCCTCTCTGCCCCTTCCCTCTCTCTCGCTCTCCCTTCCTACTCCTCTCTCATCGCTATCCCTCTCTCTCGTTCTCTACTCTTCTCTTCTCTCACCTCTCCTCTCCCTCCCTCATCTCATGCCCCTCTCTCTCTACACCACATTCCTCCTCTTCATCTCTCTCCTCATCCTCACTCTTCTCCACTCCCATCACTACCTTTCTATCTCCTCTCGACCCCTACCTCGTTCATCCTCGGGTACACACCATCCCTCTCTCCGCTCTCCTTCCTCACTCCCCACCTCTGCTCTCTCTGGTTTCTCTCTCCTCTCTCTGCTTCTCCTGGGCCCACCTCTCCTCTGCTCACCCTCTCACTCTCTCCTCCTCCTCTCATTCTCCTCACCTCCTCTTCTCCACTCCGCTCTGCTGCAGCTCTCTCTGCTCTCTCTCTTCTCTGTTCATCTGTGCCCTCTCTCTCCTCCTCTCCTACTCTTCTCTCTCTGCTCCCTCCTCCCTCCTCATCTCTCATTCCCTCTCCCTCTCTCCTCTCTCTCCTCTCTCTCTCTCCTCATTCCTCTTCCTCTCTCCTGCTCTCTCACCTCCTCCTCTCCATCTCTCGTCTCCTCTTCTGCCTCTTCTCCATCACTCTCTCTCCTCTCTGGCCTCTCTCTCTCATCTCTCTCTCTCTCGATTGGTGTTCCCTCATTATGTCCAATCAAGGTCCCCTATCCTCTCTTCGCATAGACTCGTAGTCTTCTCTCTCCTCCCTCCGTCCTGTGCTCGTCTTCGCTCCTCTCCTCTCTCTCTCTTCTTCTTCCTCTTCTCTCCTGCACTCTACACTGTCTCAGCTCTCTCCGTCGCTCACTCTCTTGTCATCACCTCCTCCTGTCTCTCCTCGCACTCCTTCTCTCTGCCCCCCTCTCCTCCCCCGCCTCTCCGCAGCTTAGTTGATGAGGCCCCCTTGGGCACCCCACCACGCCGTCTCTCTCTCTCGCTTCTCCCTCTCCACTCCCCCCCTCTCCTCTCCTCCTCCTCTCTCTCTCTTCACCCACCCTCTCGCCCTACTCACCTCCCCCCCTTCATCTCTCTCTCACTCTACAGCCCTCCTCTCACCCCATCTCATCCTCCCCCTAACCCAATCTCTTTCCCGATCTCATCTCATCCTCTCCTAATCTCTCCTCTCCCTCTCTATCTCTCTCGTATCTCTCTCACTCAACATCTCTCTCTACACACCATCTCTCAATCTCTCGTCTCTCATCTCTCTCTCATCTCCGCTCCCTCATCTCTCAAATCTCTCTCACCCTCTCTCCCTCCTCTCTTCTCCGTCCCAATCTCTCTCACTCCCTAGTCTCATCCTCTCTCTCTATCTCTCCTCTCTCCATCTCTATCACTCCCTCTCATCCATCTATCACTCTCTCTGTCTCTCTCCCTCTCTCTCTATCCCTTCTCATATCTCCCACTCATCTCTCTCATCATCCTCGGTCATCTCTCATTCTCTCTCTCTTCTCTCTCTCCCTCCTCTCACTCTCACTCTCTCATCACCATCCCCTCTCTCTCCCTCTCTTCTCCTCACCTCTCCTCTCTCCCCTCCATCCTTCTCCTCCTCCCCCCCTATCGTCTAACTCACGTCCTCTCTTATCTCTCCCCTCTTCTCTCCTCTCTTCCTCTTTCTCGATCTCTCTCCTCTCTCTCTCTCATCTCCATCTCTCTATCTCCCTCTCCTCTCCTCCCTATCTCTCTCTCGCTCCCTCCTCCTCTCTCTCTCTCCTTATCTCTCCTCTCTCACTCTCTCTCTATCTCATCATCCAACCTCTCATTTCTCTTCTCTCTCCCTCTCTCTCTACTATCTCTCTCGTCCTCACCTATATCCTCCTTATCAACTCTCTCTCTCCTCTCTTCACACTCTCTCTTCTCTCGTCATCTCTCTCCCTCCTCTCTCAATACGTCCGTCTCTCTCCTCTCTCTCTCACACTCTCAACCTCATATCTCTCTCTCCTCTCTCCCCTCTTCCCCCCATCTCTCAAATCTCTCTCCCTCTCTCTCTCCTCCATCTCATCTCTTCTCTCACTCTTTCTCTCACCTCTGCTCTCTTCTCTCTCCTCCTCTCTTCCTCTCTCTCTCCACCATCTCTTCTCTCTCTCATCTCCCAGTTCTCTCTCTCTCTCTCATCCGGCACTCCTTCTCTCTTCTCCGTCTCTCATCTCTATCTCTCTCTCTCACATCGTTCTTCCTCTCCTCTATCTCTCTCCTCCTCTCACTCCTCCTCTAACTCATCTCTTAAAATCTCTCAAGGTCTCCACATCTCTCATCTCTCTCTCTACTCTCTCCCCATCCTCCTCATCTCAAATTCCTCTCCTCATCTCCCTCTTCACTCATCACTCTCTCCTCTCCTCTCACTCCTCCCTCCTCCCTACTATCTCAACTCTCTCCAATCTCTCTCATCCCTCTCATCTCTCACTCTCTCTCACTCCTTCCTCACTCTCTCTCTTCGTCTCTGTCATCCATCTCAAATCTCACTCTTCTCTAACTCTATAACTCACTCTCTCTCGATCTCCTTCTCCATTCACTCCTCCTCTCACTCCTCTCTCTATCTTTCATCCTCCTCTCTCCCTAACTCTTCTCCTCCTCTCTCTCTCTTCTCTCTCTCCCCTCCTCCATCTCTCATCCTCATCTCATCTCCTATCTCCTCTTCTCTCTCTCCATATCTCCCACGCTCTCCTCAATCTCTCTCTCTCTCTCCTCTCTCTGGCGATCCTCGTCACTCTTCTCTCTTCCCTCCTCTGGGCTCTCTCTCCCTCCTCAATCTCCTCCAAACTCTCTCCATCTCATCTCATCTCCCTCATCTTCATCCATCTCCCTCCTCAACCATCTCTCGTCTCTCACAACTCTAACTCTCTTCTTCTCACATTATCTCATTCTCTATCTCCTCTATCTC
>JAVHYY010000863.1:0-30667 GCA_035221665.1 Okamejei kenojei | reverse complement strand
GTTCTCCACTCCATCCCTCGTGTAAGGTCCCTACGCCTTCCTCCGCAATTCACTCGCTCCCACTCCCCTTCTACCATCTACGCTCCTCTCGTGTCTCTCTCCCTCCTATCACCTCCTCGTCCCGCGTCTCTCCCTCTTCCCTCCTCTAGCTCCTCTCCTCTCTCACTGGTCTTACTCCCTTTCTTTCGTGCCTTTCAATCCTCCACAGCTCTCCACTCCTCGTCTCCCCTCCTCTCTCCTCTGTGACGTCACCAGCACTCTAAGCTAATCCCTCTCCCCACCCGGATATTCACCCCCCCTCACACACACACAGAACTGTATTACACACACTCCCCACCCCTCACACACACACATACCTGGTATTACACTCCCCCCCCCCGCCACACAACACAACACACACACACACAACCTGTATTACACCTCCCCCCCCCCCCCCCCCCCACACACACACAGGGCCTACCAAACATGGTGAGAGTTGGGAGTGAGACAGTGCGAGACAAGCCCGAGGGAGCGTAGCGACCGGGGGGGGGGGGGGGTGAGAGGAGGGTATCCCCCTCTCCATTGGTACGAGCTTTTGCATTTTTCAGCGTGAAAATTGTGTAATTATAGTGATACTGTAGCGAGTCTTTTCACTTACACTTGAATACAATATATATGCTTAATTGGATTAGCTATGACTAAGGTTAGGAGTAAATTACATTCCATGTAAGCCCAGGCTCTATCCATACGAGCAGCACATGAATGATCTTAGTGGTATTCATGTATGGAAATCAGATTATAATCAAACACTTGGCCCATGTTGGCCAACCTGGGTCACACTGCACACTCGGGTACTACTCCGGCCCTGACTCAGTTACATACCTTCTCTCAATTCCTGTCCCTGAGGTCCAGCCCTACAACTGCCACTATTCAACCTTATCATACGCTGCTTACCTGCTTGGGTTCCAGTGGTGAACACAGCCCCTGGTCCCAGCTTTGACTGCATCACCCAGTACAAGTCCAGACCTTGACTCTGGATGCACGCTTGGCCTTGCCCAAGGCCCGGCATGGGCTGACAATATAACCTGGCCCCACATAAAGCCCCCATATCGACCCCCCTGGACTGTAACCTTTTACATTCAAGCCCACATGCTTAGCAGTGCAGTAATCCTTTATGGCCACTTCACAGAACCAGATTATGGATAACAACATGGGCCAACGACCATTGGCCTTCCTTGTTACTAACACGCTAGTCGCTCAGCAAAGAATCATCAATTGGTTGAACACAATTCCCAACCATAAAAATTATATACTCACTCAGCTGTCTAATTATTCTGATACATTTCTTTCATTATTCGTAACAAACTGTCCAGAGCTAATTACACATCAATAACATTAGCCAATCCGAAACATGAAGCGTGACAATTGGGATCCAAACATCCATGGACAACTGGCCTCAGTTCCCTGCTCAACATCTGGCAGGGTTCTTCCATCTGAACCTAGGGGCCGCGGAGCGTTTTTGAAAGTGGGGGAGGCTGAGCGATCACTGATCACTGGCCTTGGGGTACCCGGTGAGGGAGTGGAGCAACCGAGTGGGGAGAGGTGCAAAGATTGGGTGCCCCCCCTCCCAGGGTAGGAACTTTTTGAAACTTTGATGTCTTAAAATCGTGTTTTTAGGTGCATTGTAAAGTATGATTTCAATGTTCTTGTATGAAGTATTTTTAAGGGTAACTTTTATCCACACAAAGGGTGGTGGGTTGTGGAACCCAGCTGCCAGAAGGAGGTAGCTGACGCAGGCATCCATCCCAACATTTAAGAAACAGTTTAGACTGATACATGATTGGACAGGTTGAGTGTGGACCAAAAGCAGTAGCGTAAGCTGGGCCATGTTGGCGGTGTGGGCAAGTTGTGCTGAGTGCCCTTTTTTTCAACACTGTCACGCTCTATGACCACCTTATACCTCCACCATGCATGAATGCTTCTAAAATCACATGATCGAGTTTTATTTGCCATAAACTCAAGCGTAGAAACGTAGAAATAGGTGCAGGAATAGGCCATTTCGAGCCAGCACAATAACGATCAAGGCTATTCATCTAGAAATCAGCACCTCTTTCCTGTTTTTTTTTTTTTTTTCCCCATATCCCATGTTTTTGTGAGCTAAATGTTAACTCCACTTGAAAGCATCAGTAATTGGCCTGCACTGCCTCTTGGGCAGAGAATTCCACAGATTCATGACTCTCTGCAGAAGAAAGTTTGTCCTCATCTTCAGTCACATAACTTGCCCCCCCTTTATTCTTAACCTGTGACACCTGTTCTGCCTCCCCCAACCATCGGTAACATTTTCCTGCAGTTACAGTAAGTGAAAATCTAGCAGCAGGCAGGTGCTTCTCCAACCGCCCCCATTTGAAAGTCCACTGTCTCCACCGTTTCTTCTCTCTTCTCGCCCGGGCTTGGTACGTACTTCCAGCAGCCACTGGTGTCCTCCAGATGCCCGACCGCAGCCTGGTCCATGCGGCACCTGGGCGAATTGGCGCAGAGACCCTCACTCCCGGCAGCAGCGCAACGCCTTCCGACCCTTGCACTGAGCTGCTTCCATTGCTCGAGCTGCAGTTGAGCCGACTCGCCACACCGGCAACGCTCGCCAGCCCCCCGCTCCCCGTCCCGCTCTGGGCCCCGTCGCTGCGCCTGCTTTCCAACTCCCCCCATGCCCATCAGTTGATATGGTTTTTGAATGTTCACTGATCGCAGAGTTTCTCACGACGGGAGTGTGAGAAATTTGTTGATCAGCGTATAATTTGGCGAAGTGTGATTCTCACGCTCAGTGCATGGGGAGTTGCAGCCTGCCTCTTCTACCCCCCTCTCTCACTCCCCTCTTCCCCCCCCCTCTCTCACCCTCCCACCTCACTCTCATCCCTCTCTCTCCCCCCTCTTCACTCTCTCTCCTCTCACCCCCCTCCCTCTCTCCCCCTCTATCTCTCTCCCCTACCCCTCTCTCTCCCCCTCTCCTCGCTTCCCCTCTCTCACCCCTTCCCCTCCTCTCTTCCCCTCCCTCTTCTTCTCCCCTCTCTCCTCTCTCTCTCTCTCTCCCACCCACCTCACTCTCATCCCTCTCTCCCCCCCCCTCTTCCGCTCTCTCTCCTCTCACCCCCTCCTCTCATCTCTCTCTCTCTATCCCTCTATCCCTCCCCCTCTCTCCCTCCCCCTCCCTCTCTCCCCCCTTTCTCTCCTCGTCCTTCCCTCTTCATCCTCACCCCTCTCTCCCCCTCGCCATCTCTTCTCCGCCCTCTCTCCCTCCCCCTCACTCCTCCCCACTCCCCCTCTTTCTTTCTCTCATCACCCCCCCTCCTCCTCCTCTCCCCCCTCTATCATCTTTTCTCCTCCTCCTATCTCCCTCCCTCTCCACACACTCTCTCACGCCCCCCACTCCCTCTCTCTTCCCCTCCCTCTCTCCCCATTTCCCTCTCCCACCTCACTTTCCCCCCTTGCTCTCTCACTCCCTCTGTCTCCATTCTCCTATTTCTCTTTGCCTCCAACTCCCTCTTTCCCCTGTTTTTATCTGTTTTCCCCCTCCCTCTCCTCTCCCCCTGTGTCCCTCCTCTCCCTCCTCCACACCGTCTTCCCTCTCTCCATCCACCTTCCTCTCTCCACCTCCCTTTGCTCCCGGGGGGGGGGGGAGGGGGATCGCGAGCGCCGCGACAGTTTGGGGCGGGAATGTTCTGGACGCGGGCAGGGGGGGGGGGGGACAGTGAGGATGGCCGCGTAACGTCACACCAGCTCCCTCATCTTTACTAACTGCAGCCTCTCCCCTCTCTCTCTCATTAAGACAATGCGGGTGAAGCCGCGGGCGGCCATCTTACTACTGAAGTCTCCTCCCTCTCTCTCCTCACCATTTGAAGACAATGCGGGTGAAGCCCGCCGGCGGCCGGTCTTTACGACTGGCCCAGCCGCCCACTGTTGGGAAGTCCAGACAAGGGTCACAGTTTCAGGAATAAGGGGGAATTCTTTTAGGACCCGAGATGAGAAAAACATTTTTCACACAGAGATTGGTGAACTGTGGAATTCTCTGTCACAGAAGGTAGTTTGAGGCCAGTTCGTTGGCTATATTTAAGAGGGAGTTAGATGTGGCCCTTGTGGCTAAGGATTCAGGGGTATGGAGAGAAGGCAGGTACGGGAATACTGAGTTGATGAATCAACATGATCATATTGAATGCGGTGGCAGGGCTGAAGGGCGAATGGCCTACTCTGCACCCAATTTACTATGTTTTCCATTATCACCTGTGTAACTGGTAACCCTGTATCATGGTTTTCTGTTCGAAGGCCGGGGGGTGCTGTAGTATAAAGCCCCGAGGCCGGACGCAAGTCCCATCACTTGGCAAGATTGGAGAGTCCAGAACTGTGGAGTCTACGGCCGGGAGTCAACTGAACTGTGAGTCTTTCAATGTGCTTGGAATAAATGGCGTTAGCCCGCACTGTGCTTGCAATAAACGAATTGTTGCCGCAATGTGCTTGCATAAACGATTTGTTAGCCCTGCATGTTGCTTGCAAATAAACGATTTGTGCCCTGCACTCTGCTTGACTTGAAATCAATGATTGAGTTGTTTGGCCCTGCACTCTGCTTGATCCAAAGCCCCGCTCACTCTACCGGAAGTCCCGTTTCAGTGGAGATGCCACGCTGAGCTGCGGAGTAGAACAAGAGTGTTTATACGTCAAATTTAATGTTGTGTGTGTGTGAGAGTCAGTGTGTGTGTGTGTGTGGGATGGAGGGGGCTTGTTAATGTGTGTGTGGAGATGGATCGTGTCTGTTGTTTGGTGTGGCCTGTGAGTGTGTGTGTGGGATGGAGGGTGGCTGCTAAAGTGTGTGTGTGAGATGGGGGTGTCTGTGTGTGTGGGCGTGAGTGTGTTGTGTGAGAGGGTGTCCTGTGAGTGTGTGTGTGGGATGGAGGGTGTCTGTTAATGTTTGTGTGGAATGAGGGTGTCTGTGTGTGTGTCTTAGTGTGTGTGATGGGAGGGTGGCTGCTAGTGTGTGTGTGAGATGGCGGGTGTCGTGTGTGTGGGCGTGAGTGGGACGGAGACTGTTGTCTGTTAGTGTGTGTGTGGTGATGGAGGTGTTGTGTGTGTGGCTTGTGATGTGTGGTGGTGTGTGTTCATGTGTGTGTGTGATGTGTGAGATGGCGGGTGTGTGTGTGTGATTGGAGTGGTGTGTGTGAGTGTGAGCACAGCAGTCATGAGTCACTGCCAGGCCACCCGCCGGGAGTGAAAACTGCCAGCCTACCAGCCATGAGTGAGTCAACTGCCAGACCACCAGCCATGAGTGAGCTGCCAGCCCATCAGCCATGAGTGAGTCAACTGCCAGACCACCAGCCATGAGTGAGTGAGTGAGCTGCCAGCCCACCAGCTGTGAGTCAACTGCCAGCCCACCTTTGGCCTACCTGAAACCATTCATTTCGACCCACTAGGCCCCTATTAGCCCAGAAACCAGTCCCTTTTGCCCCAAATGCCTTTAGCCCAGGAGGAGTCCATTTGGCCCATCACTAAGTATTTCTCCTGTTAGTATTAACCCTCACCCAAGTTTCTTTCGCCATCCCTTCATCCCTGTGAGATCCAGGCCAGGATAGACTTTCCTCCTTCATTGCTGTGATCTACAGAAAAAGATGATAAATGTCTAATATCTCTCTCTCCCCCCCCCCTCCCCCCCCCCCCCCCCCCCCCCCCCCCCCCGTTTTGGGCACAATTTCTGGCAGTATCTGAGCTGCCAGCCCACCAGTCCTGAGTGACTGAGCTGGCAGCCCACCAGGCCTGAGTGACTGAGCTTCCAGCCCAAGAATCCATTCGGCCCACAATGTCGATACTAGCCCTCTGGAAACCAGTCCCTTCGGTCCACACCACCCATACTAGCACTGCAGAACCCCCCCCCCCCCCCACTAGTCACCAATATTGGAATTGGTGGAGAGGTGGAAAATTGTGTTGTGGGACCAGCCCCCCCTCGTGAACATGGGACCCAACGGGTCCCACTTAGTCTAGTAAAGTTATAAAATGATAAACTTATAAAGACATCTGCAGTTATTCTTCATTATTAACATATTCAAAACACACAGCAATTGTATGCAGTTTTAAAAACCATTAATGTGAATAAACTGATGTTGCCATGATTGCCAAAGTAAGCTGATTTATCTAATAAATAATTTAACAAAATTGGTACCATGTTATTGGAAAGATATTGTCAAGCTTGAAAGGGTTCAGAGAAGATTTATGCGGATGTTGCCGGGACTAGAGGGTGTGAGCTACAGGGAGAGGTTGGGGCAGGGCTGGGACTCTATTCCTTGGAGCGCAGGAGGATGGGTGATCTTATAGAGGTGTACAAAATCATGAGAGGAATAGATCAGGTGGATGCACAGAGTAGGGGGATAGAGGACCAGGTTCAATATGAATGGGAAAAGTTTAATAGGAATCTGAGGGGCAACTTTTTCACACAAAGGGTGGTGGGTGTATGGAACGAGTTGCCGGAAGAGGTAGTTGAGGCAGGGACTTTCATAATGTTTGAGAAACAGTTAGACAGATACATTTTCTGGACAGGTTTGGAGGGATATGGGCCAAACACGGGCAGGTGGGACTAGTGTTGATAGGGCATGTTGATCAGCATTGGCCGAAGGGCCTGTTTCCACGCTGTATCACTCTATGACTCCTAAAGATATTTCCATATTGAACATATAAAGTAGGTATGTTACAAAACTTACCTTCAGCTGCGTTGCAGTTCTGCCACTGGCCATGTGCGCGACACTGGCGCCTTTCAGAGGGGGGTGGGTTTAAAATGCCGTTTTTCTCCAGCCTGTTGAAATCAATCTTTCTCAGGCTGTTTAGCTGCTGAAGAATAATCGCTCCGACTGCTGTTTCATCAAGTTTATTAAAAATAGCGCTGGATAATTTAATAGCAGGAGTAAAATATAAATCGTCTTCTAAAGCCGTCACGCCGACAACGGGATGGATCTCACGTACGGGACAAGGCAAGGTACGCCATTTATGTTTACATATAAACGTGTTTCTTACGATGCCTTTAGTCAAAATTTCACGTTGTGAAAAGGTGATTTGGGCCCCATTCGAACCGGCAGTGTTTTTCCTGCCGATATGGGGTTTAAATTCACTGCAAACCGCAACGTTCCAATCCATCGTGTTCCACAAAATCTCACTCGCAAGATGATTATAATGCCCATTCATTTATGGGAATTAAACACTAAATTCCTTCCATTTGGCCAATAAATTCATGATAATGAGATATAAAAATCATGTTTTGTGAATTCTTGTGTGATTGTTATTTGGACACTTAGGCTATTTAAAAATGTTAATCTTTTAAGAAATGGATAGATGTTTAGATCTAGTAATTGAAATTTGCAATTAGCTACAATTAGGTAACTAACTAATTATATGCTTTAATTTCAGGTCATCCAAGTAAGATTGTTTCATATTTGTTTCAGAATGCTTCAATCTATAATAACTGAAAATTTCATTCAGTTCTCTTAATTTTTTTTAAAGTTATGGGCTTTTGACTGTCCTTGATCACAGCTTTTGAGTTAAGTCAATGGAAAAGCAATAGGGAACAAGATGCCAATTTCCGAGGATGAAAATGGCCATAACTTTTTTAATACTGAAGATATGAAAGTGAATTGGGTGTCAAATTAAACTTTTTATCTGATGGGATAAATTGCAGACTTGATTTTTTAAATCTCAACATTTTGTAACATAGCTATATAAAGCAAAGTTTTTCAAAACATATGCAACATGGCAAGAACATCTTGTGTTGCCGCTTTCAGGGAGCTATGGACTTGGACTCCAAGATCCCTCTGTAGATCGATGCTGTTCAGGGTCTTGTCATTAACTGTAGACTCTCTCCTTGTGTCACAATGACAAGTCCTGTTATTCCCTGGTCAAACACTCCCACCCAGTGGTGTCCCGCCGCAATTACAGGTCCTGTTAATTTGTGGACAACACTAGTGGAGTCAGGGGATATGGGGCGAAGGCAGGAACGGGGTACTGATTGGGGATGATCAGCCGTGATCACATTGAATGGCCTCCTCCTGCACCTGTTGTCTTTTGGCTATTAACTTTTTGGGAATCCTGCACCAATACTCCCAAGTCCCATTGTATCTCCGATTTCTGGATTTTCACCCTATTTAGAAAAGCAGTCTACACCTTTATTCCAACGACCAAAATGCATGAATCCACACTTTGTTACACTATATTCCATCTGCCACTTATCTGTCCACTCTCCCGACCTGTCCAAGTCCTTCTGCAGAGTCCCTGCTTTCTCCACACACACACACACACACACACACACCTATTTTCGTATCATCCGCAAACCTTGCCTCAAAGCCTTCAAACCATCGTCCAAATCATGAATATACAATGTGAAGAGTAGCGGCCCCCAACACCGAGCCCTACAGAACCCCACTAGTCACTGGCTGGCAACCCGGAAAATCCCCATTTATTGCCACTTTGTCTTCTGTCATCCTGCCTGCCTGCCAGCCTGCTGTCCATGCTAGTATCTGGGATAGAAAGGCGGGGGAAAGGAGGGGGAGAGCGTTGGGGTGGGGGGGGGAGTGTGGGGGGGGGAGGGGGAGAGAGGAGGGAATGAGGGGAGGAGGAGGGTAGCAGAAGGGGGGTGAGATCTAGGACGTGATGAGGGGGGGGGGGGCTGAGAAGGAGGTGAAGGCGTGGGGGAGCAGGAGGGGGGGATGATGTCAGGAGCAGGAGGGCTGAGTAGGAGGTGAGAGGATGTGGGGAGCAGGAGGGGGGAAATGTGTCAGACTCGATAAACAATCAGCACGGGAGCACCTCAAGGCTGGTGCTCAGCCCCTGCTGTACTCACTCTAACTCATGACTGCGTAGGTCACTGTGGCGAACTCCATCATCAAGTTCGCTGACGACACCACTGTTGTGGGACATCACTGATGGGATGAGTCGGAGTACAGAAGAGAGATCGAGCGACTGTCCATATGGTGCCAGCACAATAACCTGGCCCTCAACACCAGCAAAACCAAGGAACTGATTGTGGACTTTGGAAGGAGTAGGATGGGACCCACAGTCTAGTTTATATCAACGGTGTCGATGGTTGAAAGGGTCAAGAGCTTCAAATTCCTGGGCGTGCACATCTGTGAAGATCTTTCCTGGTCCGGAACACAGATGCAATTATTAAGAAAGCTCATCAGCGCCTGTACTTCCTGAGAAGATTACGGAGAGTCGGTCTGTCAAGGAGGACTCTCTCTAACTTCTACAGGTGCACAGTAGAGAGCTTGCTGACCGGTTGCATCGTGGTTTGGTTCGGCAACTTGAGCGTCCGGGAGAGGAAAAGACAACAAAGTAGTAAATACTGCCCAGTCATTCATCTGACCTTCCTTCCATCGAGGGGATCTACAACAGTCGCTGCCTCAAAAAGGCTGGCAGCATCGGCCACACACTCATCTCCCTGCTACCTACGGGTAGAAGGTACAGGAGCCTGAGACTGCAACAACCCGGTTCAGGAATAGCTACTTCCCCACAGCCATCAGGCTATTAAACCTGGCTCGGACAAAACTCTGAACATTAATACCCCTCCATCTGTTTATTTGCACTTTATTAATTTATTAATTAATGTGTGTATTTACGTATATAACTGTAGTCAATGCCTACTATGTTCTGTTGTGCTATGCAAAGAAAGAATTTCATTGTCCCATCAGGGACACATGACAATAATATCTTTTGACTTTGAGATCTAGGATGTGAGGAGGGGGAGTGAGTAGGAGGTGAAGGTGGGGACAGGAGGGGGGATGAGATCTAGGACGTGAGGAGGGGGGGGCTGAGTAAGAGCGAGAGTGGGGAGCAGGAGGGGGGAAGCAGGATGATGGAGGAGACTGATGGTTGATCAGGAGGGCGGTAAAGATGGGGGGGCTGAATACGGGAGGGTAAACTGAGAGAGAAAGCAGCGGAGAATGCATTGGGAGGAGAGGGGTAGAATGGAGTGAAGTAAATATTGGGGAGATTGGGACGGTCACATATTTCTGATCAAATTTGCGATGATCCGAGCGGGAGGGAGTCTGGAATTGACAAATGTTTATTCAGTTCTGCAAATATTAGTCATCTACACACCCACTAACTTACAGTCATCAACTATTTACATGTGATTTACAGACAATACAGCAGTGACAGACATTGCTGTGGGAATGAACAGTTTGAACAATGTTGCTGCTGCTGCTGCTGCTGTCACCATCAATCCACAGCAGGAAGGAGCTGATGATAAAGTCACATCCGGGATCCTGCAGGTCAGGCCCCCTGCCCGCTGGAATTCCCCCGTCCCCCACTGGAGGGCAGGCAGGCAGGCAGAACCGGATACCCGGCATCAGCACCAGCATCAGCATCAGCGTACCCGGGTGGGTCACGTGACAGCGGGCAGGCCAGGGCAGGGCAGGGCAGCCTCTGACGTCACCGGCCGGCCCGGGAAACGTCGGCAGTTAAAGGGGAGGGAGGGCGGCCGTTGTAAGGGGAGGGCAGGGGGGGGGGGGGAAAATCGGCCAACAATATTCCGGTCCCCAGGGCGGGCGGTGACGTTCACACCACGAGATGTTCACACGTCCACACTCAGTCCGGGTCTGGGTTGCTGCAGCGACCTCAGTTCCTTCTTCCCGGTCGGACTGAACTTATTCGCCCCCAGCCTGAAACAAGTCGAGGAATAAAGAGAAAATAAACAGATGAAACAGCAGTGTCAATAACAGGGGCTGGGGTTAATATTTCAACAACACTTACTGAACAAAATCACAGGAGAAAGAAGCCCGCGGATGGATGGATCCCCTGATATTTTATCACATTAAACATTAACACAAACACTCACCAGATCTGCTTCAGTCTCGGGTGGTTCAGTATGAGGCAGCGGAGAGCGGGGACACATCGGTCTGTGAGGGAGTTGTGTGTCAGGTCCAGCTCCGTCAGTGAGGGGTTTGTACTGAGAGCGGAGACGAGATCCTCGGCTCCAGAATCTGTGAGACCAACACGTTCCAGCCTGGAGATGAGAGAGAGTGAGGGTGAGGGACACAGAGAGACAGGAGACGGTGCAAATCCCCAGTGTTTATCAGTGACACAATTACTGATCATATTAATGTTCGGTGTCAGACACCCAGTGAGTGTAAACACAATCTCTCACAGTCTGGGACTTACCGCAGTGTCTGTATTTTACAGTCCAGGTTCCTCAGAGCCGCAGACACCAGTTTCACTCTGGAATCTCCCAGTTTATTCCCACTCAGCCACAGCTCCGTCACCGTGTGGTTTGTACTGAGAGCAGAGACGAGATCCTCGGCTCCAGAATCTGTGAGACCGACATATTCCAGCCTGGAGATGAGAGAGAGTGAGGGTGAGGGACACAGAGAGACAGGAGACGGTGCAAATCCCCAGTGTTTATCAGTGACACAATTACTGATCATATTAATGTTCAGTGTCAGACACCCAGTGAGTGTAAACACAATCTCTCACAGTCTGGGACTTACCACAGTGTCTGTATTTTACAGTCCGGGTTCCTCAGAGCCGCAGACACCAGTTTCACTCCGGAATCTCCCAGGTCGTTGTATCCCAGTCTAAACACAAACAGACAGAGTAAGAAACAGACGGATACAAACCCCGGCGAGGCTGAGATAGATAACCTCTCCAAAATGGATATTTATGGAAACACCTCAGCACATTATTGAACAAATATTGAACACCAGCGGCGTGTGGGTCAGTGTTTTTCTACCTTGTTTGTTTTTTTAGTGTGTTTAAATGTATGTTTTTAATGTCTCTCTCTGTGTGTCTTGTGTGGGTCGCCTCCTCCATGGAGAGGTGACTTTTTACATGTCTCCCCCCCCCCCCCCCCCCCCCCCCCCCCCCCCCGTGGCCTAACTCGAGGATCGGTGCGGCCTTTCCCGTAGACGTGCCCGGGGCTTCAGCGGCAGGCGCAGCGTGGGCTCTCGGCGTGGAGCGGGCGACCCCTCGCCGGGGGTGGCCGGAGGGGAGCGCTCCGTTCACTGGCCCGCGGCAGCCGGAAGCCGGGGTCTGCAGAGCTCCAGCTGGCGTGGTGTCCGCAGCCTGGGATCGCTCGTTGGGGACCCCGGAGAAGAAGAGCTCCGACCGCAGGCCTGCGGCCTACTTCTACCGTGGGCATGGCGTGGACTTACCATCAGGAGCGGGGTCCCTCGCCGGGGATCCCTGGAGGGGAGCTTCGACCGCCGGCCCTGCGGTCTGCGGTGCTTCTGGCTGCGGCCCGGCGGGAACTTTAAATCTTCGACCGCCGGCCTGCGGCCTACACCAACCTGAAGCCACGGTGTCCGGTGGGGAAGCACCGATTCAGGACTTACCCTTACCATTTCTCAAACATCTGGATGCGAGGGTTGGCCTTCCTTCCTTCCTTCCTTCCTTCCTTCCACCACAGTGGTGAATGCTGTGGTGGATGTTTGTATTACATTTTTATTGTGTGTTTGTGTGTTCTGTTCATTGTACCGCTCGCTCGCTGCTGGCAAACTCATTTCACTTGCACTTTATGTGCGCGCAAGTGACGAATAAAACTGATCGATTGAAATCTCTGTGGCTGTGGTGTTTGGTGACTTTCACCATTTATTCTCGTTCCCCGACCGACCGACTGGGAAAGTTCCCCGTGCAGAGAACGGCGGCAGGGCAGGGAAGGCAACACACGCGACCCGGGGGAGGGAGGGTAACATAGGATGGGTGCCCCACCCCCGTGCACAGTGACGGCCGCTCGCTCGGCCCCATAGAAGGGGTGCTGGACGGAATAACAAACTAGTGAAACAATTTTACAGTTCAGTGTTAGTGTCAAACAGACAGTTACCTCAAACACTGACACTTGTGCAGAACCGGTCCCAGCCGCTGGAGACCTTCACACTGAATGCGGCAGTTCTCCAGATTGAGGCATTTGATTGTATCATAGAGCCTGATGGTATGAGACAGGACCGCACAGTCAATCGGGGTCAGTCCCAGTCCATGGAATGAAAGTGATTCCACAGATCCCAGTGTCTGCTGAGCCAGTGCAGGATTCTGAGACTCAAACAGGTAGTGCATCGTGTTCAGGAGGCTCCGTTTACCAGCGTCACTCTCTGTGTTTCCAGCCCGGCGTTTAACCTCCTCCTTCACCCAGTCACTCACTCGGCAGATTGTTTGATGAGGGAATTTACCCAGAAACTCCTCCAGGATCCAAGCTGCCCGTGGGGAGGAGAGACCAGCGACAAAACGGAGAAATACTTCAAATCGCCCGTCTGAATTGCCATGGGCTTCAATGAGGAGTGTCTTGATATCCCCGCGATCTACAGTCAGGAATTGTGCGAGTGCGGCTACAAACTCTTGGATGGTGAGGTGCGGGAAGGTGTACACCACGCTCCGGGCTGAATCCTCTCTCTCCAAAAGTTCCATCAGGAACCCGGACAGGAACTGGGAAGGCTGCAGATTGTATTTGATCAAATCTCCATCTGTGAACACAATGTTCTTCTCAGCCACTCCAGTGAAGGCCATCTGACCAAGCCTCAGGAACACCTCACGGGGGCTCTCAATCTCACGGACGTGGTTTTGCAGGATGTGGTGAATAAAGTAGCAATATAGTTGGGTGATGGTCTTGGGAACTCTCTGCGGGTCCCGGTTTGTTTGTGTGAAGAAGGGGCCCAGTGTCAGGCCGAGGATCCAGCAGTAGGAGGGGTTGTAGCTCATGGTGTACAGGATCTCGTTCTCCTTCACGTGCTTGAAAACAGCTGTTGCCACCGTCTGATCTTCAAAATACCTGGTGAAATATTCCTTCCGTTCCTCACCAACAAATCCCATGATTTCAGCCCGGACACTGACCTCTGCCTTTTCCAGTAAATGTAATGCAGTGGGGCGGGTGGTCACTAGCACTGAACACCCTGGGAGCAGCTTGTGCTGGATTAAACTGTACACAATGTCAGACACTTCACACCACCACTCGGGATCTGGGCACTGGTGCTGAGGTTCTGTGTCTCTCCGACTGTCAGCAAAATCGATTCTGCCCTTGAATTCATCCAGACCGTCGAATATAAACAGCAATCCCTCTGGGTTCTTCCAGACCTCTCCCAGGAATTTCTTAAAGTAAGGATACTGATCCAGAATTAGTTCCCTCAGGTTTACTCTGCAGTTAATAGTGTTCAAATCCCGGAATTTGAAACTGAAGACAAACTGGAAGTGTGGGTATATTTTCCCCGTGGCCCAGTCATGAACAATCTTTTGCACCAGTGTTGTTTTTCCGATCCCCGCGACTCCGGCTACTGTTGCTGAACTCCCAGTTCGGGATTTACGCCGGGAAAAGCTGCTGTGGAACAATTGATCAGTCCTGATTTTTTCCAGTTTTCCCCGGAGACATTTCTCTCTCCACTCTTCATGGTCCCGGCCTCTTGCCAGCAGCTCATGTTCCACCAGTGTCCGATCCCGAACAGTGGAGATGGTTGTGAGCTCAGCGTATCGATCAAGCAGTTGGAAATCCTTAACCTTCTGCGACATCAGGATGGTGTTCACACTCAGTGTTTCAGTCTGTGCTCGCAGAGTCTCCTTGTGTTTCCGTTGAACATCTTGCACGGGAACAGGCAGATAATGCACCATGTTAGATGGCTCAACTCAAAACTCAACTAAAAACTACAAGAATGAATTCAATACCCTTCAATTAAATCAGTTCACTGACGGATTTCAGTGCAGTAAGGAGAAGAGAGAGAAAGAGAAAGAGAGAAAGGGAGGGAGGGGGAGGGTGAGAGAAGGTGGGAGAAAGAGGGAGAGACAGATAGGGAGGTGAAAGAGAGAGAGAGGAGAGAGGAGAATGTGAGAGAGGGAAAGAGAGAGAGAAAGAGGGAGAGAAGAGAGAGAGAGGAGAAAGAGAGAGAGAGAGAGAAAAAGAGAGAGAGAGAGAGAGAGAAAGAGAGATGATGAGAGAGAGAGGGGGAGAAAGAGAGAGAGAGAGAAAATGAGAGAGAAAGAGAAAGAGAGGAGAAAGAGAAAGAGAGGAAGAGAGCAAAAGAGAGAGGAGAAAGAGAGAGAGGAGTGAACGAGAGGGAGAGTGAGGGTAAAGAGAGAGGGGGATAAAGCGAATGAGAGAGAGGAGAAAGGGAGAAAGAAAGAGAGAGGAGAAAGAGGGAAAGAGATAGGGAAAGAGAGAGAGGACAGAGAGAGAAAAGAGAGAGCAGAAAGAGGAGAGAACGAGAGAGAGAGAGAATGTGAGAAGGGAGCAAGAGAGAGAGGAGAGAGAATGAGGGAGGAGAGAAAGAGAGAGAGTGAAGGGGAGAGGGAGGAGAGGAGAAAGAGAGAGGAGAGAGAGGATAAAGAGAGGGAGCGAAGAAGGGAGAGAGAGAGAGACAGAGAGAAAGAGAAAGAGAATGAGAGAGAGGAGAGAATGAGAGAGAAAGAGAGAGAGGAGAACGAGAGAGAGGGAAGAGCAAGAGAGAGAGGAGAACGAGAGAGAGAGATGGGGAGGAGAGAGAGAAAGAGAGAGGGAAGAGCAAGTGAGATGGAGAGAGCGAGAGGAGAGAAAGAGAGAGAGGAGAGAACGAGAGGAGAGAACGAGAGGAGAGAACGTGAGAGAGCAAAGAGAGAGAGGGGAGAAAGAGAGAGAGCGAGAGAGAAGAAAGAGGGAGAGAGAGGAGAAAGAGATGAGAGAAAGAGAGAGAGGAGAAAGAGAGAGGTGAGGAAGGAGAGAGAGAAAGAGCGAAAGAGAGAGAAAGTGGGGGAGAGGGAGAGATGGCGAGATCTTTGCACACATATTTTCCCCGGGTGTGCACTGGATTTCACAGATCTCTCCCACAACCTGATACATTGCAAAACCTTGTGCAATTAACGGCTGTAGGAGTTGAAATAATGCAGTGTAATGGTTGCAGTGTATGTCAGAGATCGGTGATCTAGGAACTACTGTCTACTCTTTGGTTACACTCGGACTATCCTTGATCGGACTTTCCTGGTTTTACCTTGCACTAAACCTTATTCCCTCATAGTTTATCTATACTGTCAATGGCTTGATTATAATCACATATTGTCTTTCTGCTGACTGGATAACACGCAACAAAAGCTTTTCACCGTGCCTCAGTACATGTGACAATACACTAAACTAAGCTAAACCAAACCTGAATCTACAGATAAAGAAGCAATCCACAGTGAATCCCCGTGTCAGTCAGTCTAACAATTGCTTAGCCTTTGATCTTCTGATTTCCCATTCTGCAAAGCTCTGAACAGTTTCAGTATGACATCAATTCTAACAAGTCATTGGTGTGAACTGTACATTTCAACACTCACCTTCCATATGAGAGGGTAATTCAGTTAAACCTCTGGTGATGTTCATGTATTCTTGTGGATCAGGACCTGTTCAAATCAACGAGCATTCATTAAACCAGACTTGAATAACATAGTTAACTCCAGCGTTTCAATGTGATATTCAGTTCAGTGTGTTGATTTACCGTACCGAGCTCCTGGATTTCTTTCAGTATTTTGTCCAGCTTTGGTAATACATTCTGCATTTTCACAAAGGATTCCCACATCACCCGCCGGGCACGGTTCCCCTTCTCCATCACCAGACTGAGGAAGAGCGTGGAACTGTCTCTGCGGTTTCCCTTTACCACGAGCTCAGCGACACTCTGTGAAGAACAACAATGAATATATTGAGAAGTGACTGAGACAATGCTAATGGGGAGGGAATTAACTGTTCAGTGATGGGATATATACGGTAGTTTTGAGCATAGTGACAGGCATTGATCTGCCTCTTCATACACCCATGACACTGTGCTGACAAACTGTGTACTCCCAGAGTCCTGACAGTGGGAATCTCGCTTCACACCTGGCAGTGTCCGAGAACACAGCAGAGTACAGCACGGGAACAGGCCATTCAGGCCAATGATGGCTGTGTTGACATTGATGTGAAATTAATCCAATTCCTTTTGGCCTCACATGGACTGTATCCCACTAGGAATGGACGTGTCCAGTCCAACCTGCATTTTATCCTGCTCTGCATTATGAAGCCATTATGTTCTTTCATCTACATTCTTACCCTCTGTGAGCCGGCCGGCATTCACTCATTGACCAGATAACATTTTTATTTCTATACCTACCCCAGTTTTACCCGATCAAAGATATTCCTCCCTTGTACATTTCCTGCAGCTCATCCCCTCCTTTCCCTGCACATTAACTCAGCTTCTCTTCCCACAGATGTGTAAATAACTCACCTGCTGAATATTTTTTTAACACCGTAGATATTAGCAAATGTACTTTCGTTTATTTTATTTGTCAATTGAATGATAAGCGAACAGTTTAATGTCTTAGATTAATCCAGCAGGTCAGACAGCATGTCAAAATACCGAGTTATTTTGTGCAGTGCATTGTGTGTGTTTTTGTAAACCAGCATCTGCAGTTCCTTGTGCTTGTGCAGAATGCCCTTTGTGGTTTAATGAACTGAGCTAAATGTGACCAATGAAACTGATGACACTTGAGAAGTATTATTGTTTTTGATTCTGGTTTACAAGTTTACTGCTCCCTGACCGTTGTGCTAAGATGCATGTGTAGGAAGAACAGCTGGATCAGAATGGAACATTCTCAGAAATCCCCAGGTCACAGGTTTTATTCCTGATACCAGATCTACAGGACGCAAACTGATCACAGATCAGTGTCTCTATTGCACTATTCAGTGCGAGGTGAGCGGACTGTGTCAAAGTTTGTTTCTTCAAAAGCAGATAGCAACAAAATTGTTAAAGGTAAACCGTGGCAATCTTTAATTGATTCGTCAGACGGGAGTGGCAAGATCTATAATGAGCACAAACGTTGCCCAGTGCTTCTCGGGCTCCACTCACTGAACAAAGGAAAGTTAGAACAATTATACATTTTTGTTATTAGTAAAACACTCCTACCAAGTCTGAATATGGCATGACTGAAAGATTCTGCAGCCTTTCAGAATATAGGAAAAGCTGGGTCCACATCAAGCTCATCCAATAACAAGTTATTACTTATCTATGGAGCGTCAGCTATTTTTTCAATCTTGACTTCTTTATGGCCTTGAAAGAAGCACATGCTATTACTGCAGGATCCCATCTTAATGTCTTAATTGAAAAGACAACCTGTCCTCCATATTGTGATCCATATAATTTACAAAGTCATTCAGACTTGGCACTGAGCCATTCTTTTGTTTTACTAGACCGTGCGTTTGTAGAAGAACGACTCCATTTTTGGTTTGACTATTAGAATTGAATATTAGCTCTTCCCCCCAATGCCGTCAGTTCTGTGACAGGAAACAGAAGTCACCATGTTCCTTCCACTTACCCCGTGTTCTTGTTCACTGAAATATCCCTGCCATCTCATCATGAAACCGAGGCTTTCAACCCCTTCTTCAATCGCCTGTTTCAGTCTCTCCCGATAGAATTTTGTCAGCTGGAACAATTGGTAGCCGCTCCACTGTGTCAGGAGCTCAGAGAATGTAGGTGTTAGATCTGTGTACACAAAGAGAGAAACTAAACACCATCTGAATCAGTCCCCTTGGCTCCCACTACAACAGCAACCCTCATCCTGACTGTTCCTGCCCCATAATTAGAATGATCAAAACAGGATATTGAATAAGACAATGTGCTGGAGGAATTCAGTGGGTCAACCATCATCTCTGGAGAATATGGATAGGTGACGTTTCAAGTCTGGACCTTTCTTCAGGCTGATTGTGGTGGAGGTGAGTGGGGAGAAGTGTGGACAAGAGGAGGGACAGGTCAAAGACTGGTAAGTAACGTGGATACAGGTGAGGGGAATTTTTGATAGGCATAATTTGAGAAAGACCAGAGATGAAAAGACAGATGTGAAATAAAAGGAGTGAAGAGTTGCAAATTGTGAAGCGAGATGAATTAATGTAAGTGGAAAGGGAGAAGGGAGAAATCTGCACGAAGAGTAAAAATGGTTAGCAACCGGAAAAAGCGTAAGCGTTCGGCAAAACAGTCACCGAGTCTGTGCTTGGTCTCGCCAATTCCCGACCATTGTAACTCTCTTTCCATTCCCATAGCAACCTATCTGTCCTTGGACACATGCTCACTGGAGGAACAGCACCTCAAATTCCGTTTGGCTTGCCTACAATCCAGTGGTATGAACAGTGAATTCTCCAATTTTAAGTAACAATCCAAACCGCACACCCGCATTATACCCCCCCCCCCCCACTCTCTCTCCGCTGTTTTGCACCGATTTCTCCCCTCCCCATTTCCTGCTGTTATGGTTCAGTGTTCTTAAACAGACAAGAACGCAAATAAAATCAGTGATCATACAGTATAATCTTTATTTCGCCAGGCGGGAGTGGTAAAACCCTTTACAGTATGCAGATTATAGCCTACACAGAGCTCTTATCTCCACACAAAGGGGCAGTGATCTAATTACATATACATATATATATACTCCAATAACCAACGATTCAGCAATACCTTATCTACAGATCATAGTACAGCATCTTGCTTCTTAAGATTGACAGCTTCTTAAGATTGACAGGTTCTTCTGACAGAGGAAGGGTTAGCCATATATGGTTATATTTCTGCAGAACAAGCATTTTGTTTTTTTTCTACTTATGACATACATTATAATCTGATAGAACAAAGGTTAGTGCCAAGAGTCTGTCTAATGTTTATATTATCGAGGAGACATTCATGAAGCTGTCTTTGTTATCTTGCTGATGTTATTGGAAAGGGAACATCAACAGCTTGTTAGCTTTGTTAAGGTTAGTGCGTTTCGCTGGCTTTGCAATTTAATAGGAGAAGGTTAAAGCTTGTCTTAGTTTGAGCTGAATGAATTTTGTAAGTTGAAATGTTTTTATAACTTATATACTGCCTCCTATATTCCTTTCTTTATTTTCACAATCTCCAACACTCAATCCTTCTGCCGAACACCTGGATTTTTCATCTCTAGCCTGTGTTCAAGCACCTACCTATCAAAAACCTCCTCAATAATATCCATCTCACTTGCCAGGCTTTGTGATGCTGCTCCTCTCTGCCAGCTTACGGCTGCACTCTACAATCAGTCTGAAGGATCAGGGAGGCCGAGGCAGCGTGTGAGCAGGGGAGGGTTGGATAGCGTATGACCCGGGGAGGATGTGACGGTGTGACCCAGGGAGTGTGGGCCCCAAGGGGATGGGACAGTGTGTGACGCGGGAAGGGTGGGCACTGGGGGAGTGTGATCATCTCCATCGCCGGTGTTCAGACAGTGAACAAATCACAGCAAAAACACAGTAGACGATTGCACCGATGAAGGGGTGCAGATGCACTTATCACCTGAAGCAACACTGTGGTTGATGCCAGCTAATCTCCCTGGGATTACCTTCCACATGCATGAACCACCCAGCTTACTCATAGATAATGGACATGCCTTGCAATTGCTCTTCAACCAAGTCTGTCCCACCCATCACCATCGCTCCACTCAGTGTGGCATGCTCCCTGGCTTCAATGATACTTTGTCACGTGTACCCAAGCTCAGTGATCATCCTCCTATACATGAGGATCAGGAGAGGAATGGATACACTATCTATTATCTATACATTACTAAAAGTAAGATCTTGACCGCTTTTGACTCGTTGTGCTTTGATTTCCGAGAGAATGCCGCCACCTACGGCCGGCATTTTTGGCCACCTCACTCGGACCCCCCCCCCCCCCCCCCCCCCCCCCCCTCCGCTGAACTGGACTGGAGGATTTTTCCCATCGATGAAACATCAGAGAGATATTAATGTTATTTTTTAATTCACCAAATTCACTCTGCTGCCTCCGCTGGCGGCAGGGAGAAGGGACTATAAAACCCAGAAGTTGCGTGCCTCACTCAGTCTCTGCCATATGGAGGAAGTGAGAGGGTCGCGGCTCTCTGAGCTGCGAATAACACTGAACGCATATCTACTCCACGGTGAGTTCCCGGATGTGGTTTTCAGCAAACTAATGTGTTTTGATGGCTTGCTAAGTGTTTTTGCCCAATTGCCTTGTGTACCCAAGTTCAGTGATCATCCTCCTATACACGAGGATTAGGAGAGGAGTAGATACACTTTCTATTATATATAATAGATTAATGCACAGTCTTTTACCCAGAGGAGGAAAATCAAGAAACAATTACATAGGTTTCAGGTGGGATCGGATATTTTATGGTAAAATCGGTACATGGATAGGATAGGTTTAGTGGGACATGGGCCTTACGCAGGCTTCTGGGACTATAGTAGATCGGCCATGTTGTTTGACATGTCCAAGGTGGGCCGAAGTCCCTTGTTCCATGCCGTGTGCCTCTATGACTCTGAGGCACAACTTGGGCCATAATAACTCCAACAGAGCAGACTACACAGTGACCAAACACAAGTGTTGCCACGTTTTATGCGCCATCTTATACTCTTCACTTTCTCAGAAAGCCTCTCCCCAGTCACTCCATTAATGCACATCTCAATCTAATTGAGAAAATCACGTTTGAAATAGCTGGCAGCAATCTGAGCTGACATTCTGGGGCAGGGGTGGGGAACCTTTTCTTGTTGGAATGCCACATTAAGTTAGCTGTAATCTAATAAGGCCACATCCAAGAATCTTCAATTAGATACACTTCAAAATGTGCATTATTTTGTAAAAATCTAACTACTATGTACTAACTTCAAGAAAATGAAAACACATTGTTAATTCTAAAGTGAATTAAACTTTTAATTACTTTGTTGTGACTGCTTTTTGTGGGAAAGTATCGCACCCTAACCCCTTTGTTGTTTTCTCTTCCCTGTCCCTACAGTCTTCACCATTCTGCAGCATCCACTCCCCTCCCATTTCACTCACCTGCTCCTTGGATGAGACTCGATGATTCCTTGTTTGGTGGATCTCGGTCATGATGGATTTCACCACTTGGGTCAGTTCCAGGGCCGTGAACCACGTCTCCTATTCCTCTCCCTCTGGACTGACATTGTTCCCTTTCCTCTTCAGCAGCTTCACATTCCATAGACGTTCTGCTCTCAATCCGACTTTGCTTTTCTGTTGTTGTTCCTGTGTTCTCACCATCGGTCTTTGATGAGGTGCCTGGCCAAAGTCTTTTGAAGACCTTGGCCACTTGAATTAATTTCCTACCTGGAAAAAAACCCATTAATTGCAGGTTGCAGAGAAATTTCTAATTGAGAAAACCACAGGTTTGGAATAGCTGGCAGCAATCTGAGCTGACATTCTGGGGCAAGGGTGGGGAACCTTTTCTTGTTGGAATGCCACATTAAGTTAGCTGTAATCTAATAAGGCCACATCCATGAAACTTCAATTAGATATACTGCAAAATATACATTATTTTGTAAAAATCTAACTACTATGTACTAACTTCAAGAAAATGAAAAAATGTGTTAATTTTAAAGTGAATGAACCTTTTAATGACTTTGTTGTGACTGTTTTTTGTGGGAAAGTATGTGAATATTTGGTTGTAACATGGAGGTACACAGTTTCAGCTGATCTTCTAGATGGGTATCCGTCATTTGTAACCTTAAGGGCATCTTGATTTGGGTTCGGTAGGAGAATGTAGACTCGCAGCAATAAGTGGGTGAAAAGCAAGAAAGCATTTGTCGTGTGGGGAGGATTATTTCGTTGAATCTTTTACGCTTTGGTATTTTAAATACGTTCATTTTAAAATTAAAATTAAAATAATAAAAGACAAACAAAAACACATTAATAAAAATAAAAGGATTTGTTCTACAAAATTTGGATTCATTCAAAAGGCCGCACTTAATAGCCTAGAATGCCGCATGTGGACTTAATGCCCCAGGCTCCCCACCCCTGGATAAGAGCGTGGAAGAAGCTGTCCTTGAATCTGCTGCTATGTTACCTCCATTTATCTAATATCAAATTTGGATGCTTGTTACTTTGAGATAATCTGATAATTTTGTTCCAACTATTCCTGATTTTGGCCTTGCAGTTATCTGAGAAAAATACTGATCACTTGACCAAGCATTTCTACCTCCGCAACTGGATTTGAACCAGTATTTGTGGATGATTAGTCAAAATGTTAGACATTTCAAGTTTAATCCTGATGTGGGCAAGTTGACACATGTCGGAGGGATAAATAAAACCAGCATATTGACCAGGACTGACAAGGGCCTAGAGACCACTGAGAAACACCCATACAAATCCAAACGCAGGCTTGGCGATCGCTTCACCCAACACCACCGTTCGGTTCGCAATAACCAACCTGATCTCCCGGTGACTCAGCACTTCAACTCCCCCTCCCATTCCGACATTTCTGTCCTGGGCCTCCTCCATGGCCAGAGTGAGGCCCACCGTAAATTGGAGGAGTAGCACCTCATATTTTGCTTGGGGAGTTTACACCCCAGCGATATGAACATTGACTTCTCCAATTTCAGGTAGTCCCCCCTTTCTCCTCCCCTTCCCAGCTCTCCCTCAGCCCACTGTCGCCGCCTCTTCCTTTTGACTTCCCGCCCCCCACCCACCCTCACATGAGAGAGAAGAAGTCTCGTCCTTAAGGGGTTGGACAGGCTAGATGCAGGAAGATTGTTCCCGATGTTGGGGAAGTCCAGGACAAGGGGTCACAGCTTAAGGATAAGGGGGAAATCCTTTAAGACCGAGATGAGAAATACTTTTTTCACACAGAGAGTGGTGAGTCTCTGGAACTCTCTGCCACAGAGGGTAGTTGAGGCCAGTTCATTGGCTATATTTAAGAGTGAGTTGGATGTGGCCCTTGTGGCTAAGGGGATCAGAGGGTATGGAGAGAAGGCAGGTACGGGATACTGAGTTGGATGATCAGCCATGATCATATTGAATGGCGGTGCAGGCTCGAAGGGCTGAATGGCCTACTCCTGCACCTAATTTCTATGTTTCTATGTTTCTATGAAACGTCGCCTCTTTCCTTTGCTCCATAGATGCTGCCTCACCCGCTGAGTTTCTCCAGCATTTTTGTCTACATACAAATCCATAGATCCCTAAAGTCAGCAGCACACACAAAGACAGCATTTAGCATTCTTGTCATTCGCTGCAGCATAGAATGCAAGTGAAGGGAGGCCTTGATACAGGGAGTTGATTAAGCCTTAAGTTGGAGGAGTATGTGCAATTCTGATCTCCATACTGTGGGAAGGATGCCTTTGCACCGGAAACTGCAGAGGAGATTCATTAGGATATTGCTCGGAAATTAATATTTCAATTATCGGCAGAGACTGGCGTGATTTAAGTCGTCTTCCTTGAAAAAGAGTGCTGATTTATCAGACAATTCCTGCATCCGCTCACCTGTGACTGTGATGTCCCTGTAGATGTCAACTCTCTGCTCAGCCCCTTCCCTATTCCCACTTCCGTGTGAACATCATTTCTTGCATCTGATGCACACCTACTGTCACGGCATCATATATATGTCACAGAAGGCTCACAAACCTTTTTGTTCCTTTGATGTAGAGGCCACTGAATCACCTCCCCAGTCACCACCTTCAGCCATGATGTCGACAGACGTTCACAAACTCGGTAGCTCTGGAATAAACATTAACAGAACCATCAGGTGACAATTGAATGTGAAGGAAGACATTGCCTTGTGAACCAACAAACAGCATTACAGTGCAGCGGAGATGTGGAAAACACCCCTTCCAAACAAGGTTTAAGAAAGAACTGCAGATGCTGGAAAAATCAAACGCAGACAAAAATGCTGGAGAAACTCAGCGGGTGAGGCAGCATCTACATTTCAGATAGTCCTTGCTTTCCCCCTCCTTCCCCTCCCCTTGACCCGAAACATCACCTATTCCTTCGCTCCATAGATGCGTCCCAGATAGGACAATTAAATTCTTGCTTGTTTCAGCACAACAGAATATTTTAGGCATGAATACAGATCAGATCTTTGTGTCCTTTGTGTATATATATATATATATACATAAATAAACAGAGAAAGTGCAATAGGTTGTTATAGTTCAGAGTTTGTTTGAAGCTGTGTTTAATGGCTGTGAAGAAGAAGCTGTTCCTGAACCTGGATGTTGCAGATTTCAGGCTCCTGTACCTTCTATGTCAGCAGGAAAGGTGTCAAGATTTAAAACTTGCTCATAACTGGGACCATGGGATTACACGAGGAAGTTTGGTTTTGAATTTTGAGAAATACGCGCTGTTAAACAAACATCTCTTTCCTTGCAGACCCATTATTGAACCGTTAATCTAGAGACGCGACTGAGCACCTGCAGAAAATACTACCATGGAAAGTTTTCCGATCAACTCGCAATGCTGATGCCCCATAGAGTTATTGTTCCTACCTGGCGCTGACCTCCCGATTCTGCTTCAAGCGAAACCGAGTGATTGAGTTTTATAGGTCCTAACACTGAGGTAGCACACACCGACTAAAGTTCAGCTCAAACACAGTGATAAAGCTGGACTTCAGCCTCATCAGCAAACACGTCCACACCCTGATCCCTGATGCTGGTACAGAATTACACAAAGACTCATTCAAACCAAGAGTCCCAACACATTGTTTAAGAAGGAACTGCAGATGCTGGAAAATCAAAGGCAGATAAAAATAATGGAGAAACTTAGTGGGTGCAGCAGCATCTATGGAGCGAAGGAAATGGGCAACGTTTCAGGTCGATACCCTTCTTCAGACACACTGTTTGATCAAAACTTACACCATCAGCGCATGGTGACAAGAACCACTTCTCCACAACAATTGTAACTGCGTCAGAGTGGGTGTCATTGTAACCGCTTCAGGTCTTCACCCTGCATCCCAATTCCTTACCTGTCTTATTTTATTAAGCAACCCCCCCTCCCCCCACCACCAATTCACTCATCACGACCCCATAGTCTATCCGAACTATGCCGCTCATAATTTTATACTTGTTTATTCTGGTTGCAAATCTCTACATTGTTACGTTTGCCCGTGCAAAACACAATTGACGACAATAATTCCCACATAGCCAATGTGACAATAATTTGTTAAATAAGAGCCCCACGTACAGTTCCATAAAACTGTGAAGTGGCCGTTTGATCCGAAAACCCCAGGTTAAAGTTTGTCTACTGCCCGACCTTGTAAGGTCTCCTGATTCCGATCGCATCCACTCAGCTTGATGGGCTCTGACGGTAAATTAATAAATGCTGGGCAAAGCTCATCTCTGTCTGATAATGTTGAACTGAGTCCACAGTTTGATCAGATTATGCCTCCACACCCTGTTTCCAAGACACGGGATTGTTCCCAATCACGCAGTGGGCCGTGCGGATCGGATTGATGAAACAAGTTGCCCGTTTTCTCAACTTGCCTGGTTACAGTGCTTATTTATCCTCGAGTCTCTCCCTCTCTGCCTCACAACAAATGCCATGAGCTGTGGACACATGTGATATCCCGCCTCACCACCTCGGTCTGAAGAAGGGTTTCGGCCCGAAACGTTGCCTATCTCCTTCGCTCCTTAGATGCTGCTGCACCCGCTGAGTTACTCCAGCCTTTTGTGTACCCTGAGCCTGGTGATACATTGTTCACCAAACAACCTGTTATTCACAGGATTAAAACCTCCAGAGAGACTCTCAGATCTCTACGAGGTCACCGGCCTCCAGGAACAAGGTTGGCGCAGCGGTGCCCGTGGACCCACTCTCCGGTGAATGCTGAATATCTGGAAACACTCTTTCCTCTTGCACACTGTCTGTTACTTTCAGCAGATCCTGGCGGTACACGTTAGGATTGTAGCTGCACTAATCCCAGCGACAAGGCATTTTGAAATTAAATCCGATTCCTGTGTCCAACCTGGGTTCTTACAGTTATGGACAGTGTGCAGCAGGACCCTAACTATAACCCCCTGGAGATAAGACAACGGTTAAAGTTCTCAGATGAGACTAATATCTCTACGATTTAGTTATCGTTTAGAATCAGACTGAAAGTGAAATTGTACTCAGTGAATCTGTTATTTTTTTCTATCCGTTGATATACTTTAAACTGTTAATTTCACAATTATCTATCAATCTGTCAGATGTTCACATATTTTCAACAGAATGAAATGCTGCGAAGATGGTGCTGTAAGGAAATCATTGGACCTTCTAACCGTGAGCAAAATAAATGAATCATATGGAACCCAAGAGCTGAGATTCCCCACAATATATCCGTCTGTGTAGGCGAACATGGCATTCTGTGTTAGTCTGTGGTGGGCTGTTCAAAAACGAATCGGGCTGCTGGAAGAGTTCTGTCCACTATTTTTTGTTTTGGTGTGTTCACTATAAAAGACAACACCGTACTATATCTAATTGTGAATAATATAGATGGAGTATAACACAATTTCTACTTCTACAGGTGCACGGTAGAGAGCATTCTGACTGGTTGCATCGTGGCCTGATTCAGCAACTTGAGCGTCCAGGAGCGAAAGACTACATATGATGTGACCACTGCCCAGTCCGTCACCGGCGTTGACCTCCCCACCGTCGAAGAGATCTATCATAGTCGCTGCCTCAAAAAGGCAGCCAAAATCATCAAGGACCCACACCACCCTGGCCACACACTCATCTCACCGCTGCCATCAGGAAGAAGGTACAGGAGCCTGAAATCTGCAACGTCCAGGTTCAGGAACAGCTACTTCCCTACAGCCATCAGGCTATGAAACACAATTAATAAGCTATGAGCTCTGAACTGCAAAAGACTATATTATTATTTGTTATTTGCACTATATTTATTATTTATTGAACTTTTTATTTTTTTCCCCGTTATATACAATGTTTACATATTCACTCTTTCTGTTGTGTTCCATTGTCCCGTCCGGGACATATGACAATAAAACACTCTTGACTCTATTAGTTGATCCCTGTTGTTATCGTTCACCCGCTCTCTCTATATTGATCCACCGCTCTCACGGCGACTGTTGTCTCCCGGCCTTGTCCACGCTTGCTGGGAACACGGGCTATAGACACAATCACTCCCTGCATGCCAACAGCAAAAGCCCCCACATCTCAAACTTGCTCATACCTGCCAGCAATGGATGCTAACAGCTGAGAATACTTGAGGACGTTCAGCTTTGAATATTGAGAAATACTTATGTTTAAAACAAAAACTATTTCCTTACAGAACCATTAATAAGGACACTAACATAGAGACAGTTTCACAGCTGCATAGAAATACTGCTGTGGCAGGAATTCCTGTGGAAACGCCACGGTGTTGCCCCATAAGGTTTGTGTTCTTACCTGATGCTCTGCTGCCGATTCTGCTTCAAGTGAATCCGCGTGAGTGAGTTTTGTTGGTCCCAGCAGCAGGTGAACACACCCTGAGTAAAGGTCAATGTATATCACAGTCATGAAGCTGGACTTCAGCCTCATCCGCCAACTGGTCCACACCCTGATCCGTGATGCTGGTACTGAACTATACAAAGACTCAGTGAAGTGATTAGTTCCAACACTTTGTTTTGCTCAAAACTGACGTTTTCATCGCATAGAATAGCTTATTGTAAGACTATAGACCCCTGCAACCCAATTCCCCACCAGTCTTATTTTACTCTGCATCTGACGTCAGAGGTTATCGGAGTCATTACCCACAAAGGCCTGCATCATAATCTTTTACATACCTCCCCCACCCCCCAACCCCCTCCCCAATTCAACTCATCACGACCACAGTATATCCGAACTATGCCTCTCATAATGTTATACTTGTTTATTCTGGTTGCAAATCTCTAGATTGTTACGTTTGCCCGTGCAATACACAATTGACCACAATAATTCCCACATAGCAACTGTGACAAAATATTGTTAAATATGAGCCCCAATGAACAGTTCCATAAAACTGTGAAGTGGCCGTTTTATCCGAAAACCCCAGGTTAAAGTTTTTCTACTGCCCGACCTTGTAAGGTCTCCTGATTCCGATCGCATCCAATCGGGTTTATGGGCTCTGACAGTAAATTAATAAACGCTGGGCAAAGCTCATCTCTGTCTGATAATGTTGAACTGAGTCCACAGTTTGATCAGATTATGCCTCCGCACCCCATCCTCACCATCCCGAACCCTCTCTTCACTCTCCACACCCCATCCTGACACTCCTGAACCCTCTCTTCACCCTCCACACCCCATCCTCACCCTCCTGAACCCTCTCTTAACCCTCCACACCCCAAACCCACACGCCTGAATCCCTCTCTTAATCCCTCCACCCCCATCCTCACCCTCCTGAACCCTCTCTTCACCCTCCACACCCCATCCTCACCCTCCTGAACCCTCTCTTAACCCTCCACACCCCATCCTCACCCTCCTGAACCCTCTCTACGTCCTCCACATCCCACCCCCTCTCACAAACCCTCTGTGCACCCTCCACATCCCTTCTGAACCCTCTGCACATTTTCCCCTCTTTGCATCCTACGAAACCCGTGCCTACCCTCTCCCCTCTCTGCACCCTACAAACCCCACCCCCATCCTCATGAACCCTCTCTGCACCCTCCACACCCCATCAAATAGTGAAAGGCCTGGACAGAGTGGATGTGGAGAGGATGTTTCCACCAGTGGGAGAGTCTAGGACCACTAGTCTAGTCTCAGAATTAAAGGATGTACCTTTAGAATGTAGATGATGAGGAATTTCTTGAGCTGGAGGGTGGTGAATCTGTGGGATTCATTGCCCACCCCCCCCCCGCCCGCAGAACGTCTGTCATTAGGTATTTTTAAGGCGGAGATTGACAGATTCTTCATTCGTACGGGTGCCAGGGCTATGGGGAGAAGGCAGGAGAATGGAGTTGAGAGGGAGAGATAGATTGAGTCTAAGAAAAAAATCATCGTCTATATCTCTCGTTTCCCTTATCCGTAACCAGACTGAAAAAGGGTCTCGACCCGAAACGTCCACATTCCTTCTCTCCAGAGAAGCTGCCTGTCCCGCTGAGTTACTCCAGCATTTTGTGAAACGTCCCCCATTCCTTCTCTCCGGAGATGCTGCCTGTCCCGCTGAGTTACTCCAGCATTTTGTGTGTAACCATGATTGAATGGCGTAGAAGACTAGATGGCCCCGAACTGGCCTCATTGTCTGCTGCCCCCACGACATACCCCTCTCTGCCCCGTGATCATAAACCTCGGGCGTCACCGGGCGCTGCGGCCCGCAGGAACCCCTATCTCCTTCACGTGATATCGGGGGGGGGGGGGGCGGTGGTGGTAGGGGGGGGGGGGGGGGGGGGGGACCGGTCCGGGTTTGACAAACGGCGCCCCCCAGATCTCCCCGGGGCTCCCGCTGGCGCGGCGGGGTAGAGTTGCTGCATTACCGCAAAAATGCTAGGCGGAGTGCCCGGGTTCGCATCCCGACCTACGGGCGCTGTCTGTGCTGAGTTTGCAGTTCTCCCGTGACCTGGTGGGTTGCAGAACTCGGTTGCCTCCCACATTACAAAGAGTACAGGTTTGCAGGTGAATTGGCTTGGAGAGAACGTAAAAATTGGGTCCTAGTGGGTTTGGAGGGTACGTTTGTGACAACAGTGGTGCTCTTGATTATAGGCAAAGTTACAGCTACGAGCAACGGAGACGCACTGTATCCCTCTCTACCCCTCCTATTACCCCCTCTCCTCCTTCTCTGCCCCCTCCTCTATCCACACCCAACTGTCTATCCCCCTTCCAATTGTACCTTAGCTCTACCTGACCCCTTTCTCTCCCCAACATAAATACACCTTATTGAGGACTGAATGATATGGAGATGAAACAATAATTCGCGGTTGGGTGTGGGGTTTTAATGTGCCGGGCGTGGTATTGGGAGCTGAAGCAAGACATGATCATTGACAGAACAGTGGAGCTGAGATTAGTCGTGGACCAAGTCATGGAGT